>UCOJ01000585.1:0-83458 GCA_900474305.1 Cecidostiba fungosa
TATTTAATGCTATTTGAAATTAAAGGATTGCTACGATCTATTATTATCGCTTTGGAGTAAATCGCATGCCTTTGAGCGAGCCTAATGCTTTTTTTGTTTCTGCCGCGGCGCGCGTACTGGTGTAGTATTCGGCGGGTAGAGTGTGGCGGGTAGCTTCAACTTCATCAATTTTTTCACGTCCATAAATCCTATATCCGAACAAACAATATCAGTCAAAACAAGTCCCAAAAAAAAGTCAACACAGTCTCTATGAAAACCCTCGCAAATCCCATAAGCTTGAGACTCGCTAAAATCTGATGCCAACGCGCGAAATCTCCGCCGGTGTACAAACATCAGCAAATGCTGGGCCCATCGTAATCCTCATCCCACCATCGAGCGGCACGATCTCGGCGAAAGCGTGTCGGCGTAGCGCAAAGGCGGGGGCGTCAGCCGCAGGTAAGATAAGCCTAACGGTTTATATATAAAACGTCGAGAAACCGGCAGTCGAAGAACAGTCGTCGCTTTGCCTTGACCCTGACCAGAGGAGAAGAAGAAGAAGAAGAAGAAGTAAGTTGAGAGTAGAGTTTTCGAGTTTATACGCGTGGTGGACCGGTTTTCTGAGGAATAAAGTAGTGGTGTGGTGATCGATTTTCTGTGGTGTCATAGAGTTCTAGGAAGATTTGGAATCGCGGTCACGTAGGTCGAGATTCTTTTATTTGTCGGTGACGCGCGTTGGCGAGTCTTGCGTACGACCTATTTGAATGAGATTTGTTTTCGATTCTGGAAGATCATGGTTACGTGACCAAAAAGTCGTTTTTGATTAGATTCTCTTGTTATAGTTGATGAGGTTGTCGCTTCGCGCGGCCGACAATCGCACGTGTATCGAACATTGTTTTTCTATTATTTTTATTTTTCATAAAAAAGAATTTTTGTATACATTGTGTGCTTCATATATGATGTTTACATTTTGTTAATTCTTTTTTAATTTTTTAAACGATCGATAATCGTAAATCTTGTTTGTCAATAGAACCAGAACCATGGGAGCTTCCAGGCGCATCAATGCGCTCTACGTCGTGGCCTTTGCACTGTTTGCAACCGCTACCGCTCAACGATGCTGTGAGTCATTTTAAACTGTTTTTCGTAAATAAATCATAGATGCTAAGTTTACAACACTATAGACGTGTATGAATCGTTTTTTTTAGTATTGACATATTTTAAATTTGCAATAGAGCAATATATAAGAATGCTTCAAATGGTCGCGGTTAGAAATTTAAATTTCCCGCCTTGACTTTTACAGAATTGATAATGAGATGACTTCCATCTACATAAAGTCAAAGACTATTTTTTTTTATACTTAAATGTAATTCTTGCAAGCTAGAAAAACGAACATGTTCGGATCAATTCAAAAATTAATATTTGCACCTAACAATATAATGAAAAAATGTTTTCTCCCAGGAATACTGTTATAGTTCATGAGGTGTAAAAATTTGTAAAATGCGTAAATTTACGCTTTACATACACTGTATCGTAAATATATTTTTGGACTAAACGATAATATCATAATCATGAACGCTTGAATGTACAGTCTATTATACAATTTTCGGCGATGATATCATGCTTTATATAATAACTAACAAAAACATGAAATTTTTTAAAATAGCAACTGGCCTAAACGGCAACTTAGTTCTCGCTGAGGCGGGTTCAATCGTCAAAACTGACGCCTTGGGCCAAAATCGCGAGGTGTTGACAAGCTCGGTGAACCAGGCCATTGGCTTAGATTTCGACTACCAGAGGAACATCCTTTACTGGGCTGACCTCGAGTCAGCTGAGATTTACGCTCTCGACGAAGGCGCTTCCAAACCACGCCTCGTCGTGCCCAAGAAAAAGCAGTGGCTTCCCTTTAGTCTTGCCGTAGACTCCGTCACCGAGAAGCTTTATGTAGGCGATGGATTTTCTGGCACCGTAAGGATCTTTGATCTGAAGAATGAAAAGAACGAGGGTATCGTTGTGGGCAAGGACCTGCATGAGGTCAGGAGTATTGGAATCGATGTCAACGCTGGATATCTTTTCATTAATGATAAGTATCAGGTGAGTCGAGAGTTTGGCGTTTGATTTTTGTACTGACTTATTCCATCAAACGTCACAATGAAACAATTCTGACATTCTTTTTAGATCTTGAGAACCGATCTCGACGGCTCGAACCGCAAGCTTCTTTACGAGTACGAGCTAGAGAATGAGAACGAGGTTGTGCCACCCCAGCATATCCGCGTGCCCATCTCTGTCTTCCGAATTCTTGTTGATGCTGAAGCCAAACGTCTATACTGGATCGACTCTTTGGCCCGCAACGTAGTAAGCAGTAACTACGATGGCCAGGACAGGAAGGTCGTGTTCCAAGCCCGTGATGGCCAGCCCATTTCAGAGTCTCTCGGCTCACTGGCCATCCTAGGCAACTACCTCTACTGGTCTGACGTTGAAAACAATGTCCTTTACAAGATCGACCTTCAGTCTACCAGTAGCAGCATCCTTGAAGCTAAATCGCCTTTCTTTATCAAGGGTATCTTTTGTCCAAGTCAGAAATCTCTTTCCAATCCCTGCGCCCAGAACGGCGAGTGTGAGCAAATTTGCGTACTATCCAAGGATAGCAAGGACAATTACAAGTGTGCTTGCAAGGTCGGCTACGAGCTAGCCAGGGATCAAAAATCTTGTGACAAGGTACGCAATTTCTTGCTCTTCACCCAAGACAACTACATCCGAGGACAGAGTTACAATACCGACGGTGAGGCTCACGATGATGTCATCAACTCCTCACAGTTTCCTGTAGGTGATCTGACTCTGGTGGATTATAACGTCGAGGCTGGAGTTTTATACCACAATGGAATCTTCCCTCAAAACCACCTGTATCAGGTGAGTCTGGACACTGGAAAGGAAAGTCAACTTGAGCCCAATCTTCTGAGCAAAGATGTCAGGTGGTTGGCATACGACTGGGCGTCGAAGAACCTCTACTACTTTACTTACTACTACGCCGACCAAATTACCCTTAGTGTGTTGAACGTTGAAGATCCGACCTACAGTAAAATCATAGTCGATGATGTGCAGAGACTTGTAGCTGGACTAGTAGTTCACCCACATAAAGGATACGTCTATTTTGGACAAAACGTTGATGAGGGCTATGCCAGGATCATTCGTGTAAACAGCGATGGATCTGACCTCAAAGTTGTGGCCGACTTGGGAAAAGGTATAACTATCGCTGGTCTTGCCATCGACTTGGAAGAGGACAGACTTTACTGGAGCCAATCTGAGGTATGATTCTTTCGTTAACGTTTAAAAATCAGTCAAAATCCTGCATCTCACTAATAATCACTTTCTTTTGAACTTACAGCAAGCCGGAGATCATTATATTTCTACCCTACGCAACTCTAACCTGGACGGCGGCGATGTTGTCTCTACCAACTTGCCCGAGAATCTGAACTTCGCTGAATTAGCTATTCACGAAGATCAGATCTATGGAATTAACGGTTCCCAGACTCAACTTCTCCGCCTGAACAAAAGAAATCTTGGCAACAAAGTCGTTCTGGTCAGAGACAGTCTACCCGGTACTCTGAGTGGACTTAAGCTCTACAGCAGAGAGATTCAGAGTGTGAAACCTGATCACCCTTGCGCCACCGGCCAACGGCAATGCGGAAAATTCTGCTTCGCTGTCGAGGGCAAGGCTGTCTGCGGATGTCCATACGGCGAGAAGTTAGATGTGGACGGAAAGACGTGTATCGATAACAGCCAGGTTGAACCACCGTTCAAGATCTGTAAGGCAAGCTACAAGTGCAAGAAGCAGACTGTTTGAGTATAATTGCGAGAGTGGCGAGACTTTATTGTAGTATTGTGTGCCATACGACGAAAACATAAGATACATTTTTTTTGATTGGTCATGAAATAATTGTTAAGTAAACTTGTATATACAGTTAGAGTGATGTGAGTGTTGACTAAAATAAAGATTTATTCTTAAAAAGTTGACCTTTTCTAAAGGTGACATTGTCGTAGGGGATTACTCATATATACAGCTTGCCCATCATTAAGTACTTATTTTTTCCGAATTTCGAAAGATAAATTATAATATTCTACAGTTTGCGATAGTACGAACTACGATATAGTCAATGTTCTTGCGAATTATACCCATTTGTACAAACAAAATCGATGAGTGATAACATTTTATCTTTTGGCTTTTATATTTGACTATTTGTTTTTATTGAACAATAAAAATCATTTAGTATGTAAATTAATTCAAAGTCGAACGAAGGAAATTTACTTTCTGCTTACCATTATACCAGAAACAATATTTTTGTCTTAATAAATGATTACAAAATATTTTTTCTCAAAAAAAATTTGTTTTTTTTTCCTTTGAACTGATTCTATTAAACTAGAGTGACGACGAAAAATTCGCACATATTGAAGTATTCGGTACCTATTTACAAAAAAGTGAAATATAATTAGATTCCATATCATTTGATGCCTCTGCGTCATATTTTCGAAAATATAAATTGATTAAACATCCGCGAAATTTTAATGATAACAAAAAAGGCTTCAATACACCGTGACAATCATTTCTCGAGATTTTGCAGAATAGAAAGTTTCATACCAAACTTGTAAAAGTATGAATGATTAATTCAATGAATCGGCCTTGAATTTAGAGAATCTTCGGGCTGTATAAACAATTCTACCGATAAAATCATGACGCTATCATTATTCATTATGCTATTTGGTATCGCTTTGTATTAAAAGTGAAGAGCGTTTAGTCACAATTTAGCTTTGATCGAAACATAAATGTTCTAAAACGTGAGTAGTGAAATTTTTGTTCTTTAAATGTGCATTTTATTTTCAATTATTAAAAAATTGTAATATTTAACATATATATTTGAATTAGATAGTAGAATATTTTTAAGTTCATTTTAGGGTCATTCATACGGCTAGCTCCAAAATTAGATTATTGATATTTTCAGGTTGTAATGAAACTCATGTTATTATTATTCGCCGTTTGCGCGTGCTATGCATCGAGTCACGCACAATATGCAGGTAATCTTCATTCGTTCAACATAACGTATTCTAATCGCACTTTCAAAATATCTATTGATCTACTTTTTTTGTTTTATAAAAAGGACTTTCCAGCTTTGCCCAAGCTGTAGCTGCTATTGCGCATAAGAAATTTTGTAAGATTTTTAGTTTTATATTTTTCTCATCCCGTGAATATCTTCATTACAAAACGAATAAATGAGAAAATTGGTCTTTTCAAAATAGCCGACAACAGTACCCGTCTTCGAATCAATACAGTAACAGAGCCTCTGCTTCTGATTGCTGAACCTTTCGGCATCAGCCGAGTGAACCTCACTGCTCAGGTTCGCCGACTAATGCTTCGCACTAACTTCATCGGCGGCATCGACTATCACCTGGGTCGTGATCGCATCTACTGGAGTGACCTGTCCACCGGCAGAATATTCGCGCGTACCCTTAACGTTAGAGGTCGCGACAATTATATGGTGGATTTGCTTATCGACCGTAGCCCTCTGGAATGGAGACCTCGTGCCCTGGCCATCGACTATGTCAACGAGAAGCTTTACGTTGTCGACTCACGTGGCAAGAAGATTCACGTGTTTGGTCTCGACGGTAAAGATCACAGTGTTATCTTCGATGGCTTTTTGGACGAGCCCATGGACATAGCTGTAGATCCGCAGGAGGGCGTTATGTTCATCGCTGATGGAATGAGAGTAAGTTTACAGGCAAATTTGTTCGATAAAATCATTTTGAATAAATCATAACAGCGGGTCATAATTATCTAATATTGCGATCTATTTTTAGATCATCAGAGTGAACATGGACGGCACGGAACCAAAAGCCATAGTCGGACATCCCAAGTACTACATCAAGTCCGTGACTCTCGATCTCGAAAACAAACACATCTACTGGTCGGACAATACCTACCACCGAATCAAGAGCGCCAAATACGACGGCTCCGACTTGACTGTCGTTCTCAAAAACGAACACGGCAAAGCTTTCAGTCTCATTGGCCCAGCTAACCTAGCCTTTAACCAGGGTCTACTTTATTTCTACGATGATATGTGGCGTCGTATCGCCAGTGTGAAAGTCGACACTCAGGGTAAGGGACACGCCATCGAGTCTACCTACAAGATTGTCTACGACGGCGTTACAGTCAAGGCCATGAGAATCGTGCGGCCGGCTGACCAGTACGAGGATGTAAAGAACCCGTGTGCGGCGAACAATGGACTCGGAGAGTGCGAAAAGTTGTGCCTCATCAGCGCTAAGAAGAAGGCTGATGGTCCATTGACACACAAATGCTTGTAGATTTTAAGAGAGTAGAAGATTGTGTGTATCGTTTTATATGTACTTGCTCAGCATGAATAAAATCTTTTGAAAAGGAATTGAAGTAGTATATTTTATTACGTGAAATATAAGTTTCTTAAAAAACAAAAGTATTTTTAATAATTTCAATTAAAGTATTCACAACAATTTTGCAAAAGCTGATGTAACATTATAAAATTGTGCGTCATGCACAATTGCACATTAAATAAAAAATAGTTAATAAGGACCCGATCTTGCTAAGTTCTAACCAATTACATGTAGAAAAACCTCAAATGAAAGAATTTGAATTTTTTTCTTGGCTCAAATACACGAGTAAGATCCAGTTTGGGTCCACATTGGATTTTTTTTTATTACAGTACTTGATAAAAAGCAAAATCTAAAAGGATGACGTGAAACCTGTTTTGCCCTTCTTCTTTTATGCCGATATTCAAGAGTACGTTGACTTCTTTCTTGTATATAAGCTAAATACAAGGAAAATTCGATGCGCAGTGTAGCGAAGTGACTCAAAGAGAGAATCTTGTGTTTTTTGAGACGGCATTCGCGTGAAGAAGATGCGCAAAATGACAGAGGGACGTTTTAAGTTCTTTGTGCTGCTGATGGCTTTGATTGTGTCTGTTGAAGCTACTGTGCTTACTAATAGCGATAAAAAAGGTACGATTTTTTAAAATGCCGATTTTAGTAATTAAAATTGTTAGTTTGATTTTATAGATTAGTCTGAATGTAAAATATATTTGTAATTAAGTAATGATAATACGATACAAATATACTAAATCGTCAAGAGCAAAAATTAATAATGGCTTGTATATATTCAGGATATTAGTAACTTCAGTAAATAATATAGCTTTAAAAGGTTGTAATTTATGTTATAGTGTATTGAAATTACACGAAGAAAACAGTTATAAAATATAATCCTGCGGATTACAGTAATTACATACTGAAATTAACTGATTTTCTAGCAAACATTAATATTCTTTTGAGCAACAGAATCAACCGTATCGTTGTAAAGTTAGTTTACTTGCAAAATATAACTGGATAAACGAAAAATTTAAAACGAAGTAAATTATAACAACGACATTTATTAAAATACACATAACCCACGCTCATCTGCCCCTAGTAACCGCTCACCCGGACGACGCAGCAGACGTGCAGTTGCTCTACGTGAAGGAGAACGTGGGTCTGCTACAGGTGGTCTCGTCGCGCTACGAGATAACGGGCGAATTTTTACACGGCGAGTCTGCTCTAGCCGTCGACTACGACTACCACCGTGACTCGATGTTCTGGAGCACATCTTTAGGAGATATCTACCGGTGTCCTCTGCACGAGTCCAGAAAGCTCACATTTGTGCGTAACGTCACGCTGATACACAGCGAAATCAAGTGGTACCCTGCCTCCTTGGCCGTCGACTATGTTCTGGGGAACAGGTTGTATGTGTTGGATACCCGGACGAATACGCTGAGGATTTTGGACGGAGTTGGAGGGAATAAGGATGGAGTGAGGATGATGGTTATGGAAGTCAAGGCGAAGGATTTTAGACCGAGTCAGATCTTGATGGATGCCCAGGAGGGGTTATTGTTTTTGCTCGATGATGGGGAGAAGGACTACGCTGGTAACGGTCATGTGAGTTTGATTCTCAATTGTGAACTCGATAGCGTTAATTTCATATATTCATTATTTAATTTTTTTGCAGATACTGCGCATGAACATGGACGGTTCTCATGCCAAGTTCATCGAGCCTCCCTCGTTTCGAAAAGAAGTGTCAACTGGTAAAATAGGTATCGATCGACACAGTAAAATGATTCTAGTGTCATCTCAAGTCCAACAGAAGATCTTTGGCATAGACTACGAAGGTAAACTTGTAGGTACGATCGTGGAACTCCAGAACGGCACCTTTAGTATCAGCCCGACAAAAAAAGAGCTCTTTTGGGTCAACAAACTCTACTGTGGGTAAAAATCTGTTACAAAATTGAAAAATCTACTATATTGATAATAAACCTTTCGATTTTTGTTTAAAAAAAAAAAAAAAGACCGTCAAGGCGAGTCTTTCATCGATGGCAGTGTGTTCAAATGCGATTACGACGGAAAACGCTGTCTTCCTAATACAACACTGAAGCTTCACGAAGGCTACAGTGGCGGTCATGTCAAAGCTCTTAGCGCCGTTGTCGAACCGCCGGCATCGAGTAATCAAGAAACTGAGATCTCGAAAGTCTGCAAGAGCTGTCAACAATTTTGTCTTCCGGATATCTCAAACAAAAAGGCAGAGTGCGCCTGTAGGACTGGATGGCGTCGATCCAAGGACGATTCAAATAGGTGTGAGAGGATCGAAGATTTTTTGATAATAGAAAATTCAAAGGTTGTCAGGGGTGTATGTCCCGATATGTTAGAGGGCTTCGAGCGTAGGTGCGAAGCTATAAATCCGCTAAAGATCGATCTTGGAATATCTGCGAGAGAGCAGACTGGATTCGACTACGATTCAACCACGAGGTGCTCACACAAACTTGTATAAGATTCTAATTTAAGCCAATAAAGTATACCTGTCTTGAAATTCTATTACTTTGTTCATTAATTCTCAGAAAGCTGTACTACGGAGGCAAAGACGCTCTGTACTTCTCAGACCTGAACACCGGTATCCGGAAACCTCTACTCTACCAGAAAGACGTCTTCTTCGGACCTATCGCACTCGACTGGGTAACGAAAAATCTCTACTACACGGAAATCGAGCGACGGGGCAACGTATCCTTCTACATGCTGAAGGTCATGTCCGCGGCTGGAAACGACGCGAAACGAGCCGAGGCCTCGTCGTCACAGCTCTGGGAGCTGGGACGCGTTCATTCCCTGGCTGTGCATCCTTACAAAGGTTATCTGTTCGGTTCTGTGTTTAATAACGTAAAGAGAACGTTCCAACTGCTCAGGTTCACATTGGATGGCAAAAATATCACGGTAAGCTCGTTGACGTAAACTAACCTAAAAATGCATAAAATTGTATAACGAACTTACTTGAGAAAATTCCATAGCTGTACCCGCCGAGCATCGGACGTCCGACTTTCCTCTCCCTGGACTACACCGAGAACAATCTCTACATCCTGGACACCAATAGTTCGGCAATCCTACGCACGGACGTCGTCGGGTTGTCGGTGTCGATCAACCGCATAGCCAACCTCACTACCGACATCATCCGCAACGCCACCGGTTTCCTCGTGTACGACCAGGTTATTTACTTGAAGACACACGCGATGGTTTACAGCTTCGACAAGTCGACCGGTCGGCGCCTCGACGAGCATCGCTTGTTCCAGTATAGTCGCGACGAAATGACGGCTAATTTGAGAGTTCACGATTCTCGGATTATTCAAACAGAAGGCGCCGGGAATCCATGTGGTGTTGACAATGGAGGTTGTGACAACTTTTGTTTTGCTGTGCCGAAGATGGGCGGAGGAGACGAGTTGGGCAAAGTTTGTCGGTGCTTCGATGGAGTCAAGTGCAGTACTGGGCAAAAATTGGGAAGGGGAGTTTTGAGTATAAACCTGTGAGGCGACTTTTTTGCGAGTAGGTGGAGCCACCCATCCGTCCTTTATGAGACACGTGATTTATACTTGCGTATTTTAAAAAATTTGTTTTATTCGTCGATAATGTGATGACAATGTATACTTTTGTATTATTATACTTTTTTTTTATAATAAAAAGCATGCATTAGACAATTGAAATCAATCCCTTATTCTATACTTTGAACGTTTGCTTTTTACATACAGGGTAATCGGTAAACATTTGTACACGTATTCGGGTGTAGAAAGTAAATCTCTAAAGTTACGCACTTTTCTGAGAAAATCATAGAGGAAAAAAGGGGGTGGACCAGCTACAGCTGATGACTAAGGCCGCAGACATCAGCCAATGAGAGCCTGCGTGGGAGTAGGACGCTTATAGAGGGCAGCACATGCTAGCTTCCAAAATCTGCACAGTGAACTTTATGAAACAGCTATGCATACAGTACAGCTCAGTCTTACCGCAACTTTTGAGGTGTAAGCATCGCAAGACACTTAATATCTTTACGCATATATCGTAATACCTAAGTAGTACTTTTATTTCGGTATTTATCGAAGGTACGTAAAAACCATTGCACTAAATTGTTTACCCGCCTACAAGTTCAAGTGAAATCATCATTAAGATATATTAAAATAAAAGTGTATAAATACTTATATATTATTCAGCAATCAACAAAATGGTCTGCGAAAAGTGTGAAAAGAAGCTCGGCAAAGTTGTCACCCCGGATCCATGGAAAGCCGGCGCTCGGAACACCGTAGAAAGTGGAGGACGTAAAGTCGGCGAGAACAAGGCATTAACATCAGCAGGCAAATCTAGAGTTAATCCCTACTCGACCAAATTCGGCGCTTGCAAAATTTGTCGTCAGAAGATACATCAAGCTGGCTCGCACTACTGTCAGTCGTGTGCCTACAAGAAGGCTATTTGTGCGATGTGTGGCAAGAAGCTCATGAGCACCAAGAATTACAGGCAGTCTGCTACGTGATTTCATCCGACTTTATTGTAGAGAATCGAAAGTTCTAAACATAATAATTTTCAATAATCGATTTTCACAAAAAAATTAGAAAAAGTGTGCAATAATCACTAACAAATATTTTCACGCATTTTTTAATAAAAGCTTTATACTGAAATTCTAAACTCTTCTTATTTAATACCTGCAAGTATGTAGCTAATCACATTTCCATATGTAACAAAATTTAGTCATGTGTTATGATCAGTAGTGATACTGCAAGTTTGTTTGTTACTATACCATCGTCTGTAATCATAAAATTCATCATGTATTATTAATGTATATTTCCCTATACTGAAAAATTCTCACAAAATCTCAGTTGAGATTCAGCTGATATCTCTTACACAAGAGATCTTATGTTTGTAATCTTATCTGAGAATTTTTCATTATATTAGGTTTGTTACAAAAGCTTGTATATACGAATATACTCACCACCTACTAGTGAATTGATTCCATAGATGAAGTCCAAGCCTGATTTAAAGCCACCATAGCATGTAGTATTGGGAAAAGATGCATTGATGACACCCATAATTTCAGATGATTTAACGATTCTAGTCGCTCCTACTTCCATAGATGCACCACAAACTACCTCTTGGCGTATAACGGCTGAACGTCCACAGACGAAAGCTAAGCTACACCGCTTTAGCTGAACATGCTTTTTGAACTCAACAAGTATTTCTTCAAGCTGGCGAAAATCTACTATAAGAGATCAAGATTTCATACTAGAATTTAACATTCTTATACCCATAAAAATAGGTTTTTGATAGTCAATCTTTCCATCTTCTTTATATTCAGCATTTGTTATACCAAGGGTTTCACTTCCCCATACGCAGTACGACTTTGTATTTAAACTGAAACAGCGCAATTTTAATTAATAACACAAAAATCCTCAAAATAATTTACAATTTACCTTTTATCAAACATTGCAAAAAGATTTTTTGCAATACTGAAGCCTGAAGAACCTTTTGTCAATATAATCAAATTTACTCTTGGATCTTGATCACTAGATATCAGCTCTTCAAATACCCTCTTTGCTGCGTCAATATCAGAAAGATTTTCGCCCTTCGCACAGGATGCAAAAGTGTATTTTATTTTTTCTACATTTGTCGAAAGATAGTAGTCCCTAATAATCGTGTTCGGAGGAGTTGATGAAGCTACATTACTTTTTACCAACTTGTCTTCATTCATTAAATATGCATCCGTCCATTTTACAAATACTTTATGAGATTTTGATTGTTTCATAACTTGGTTCATAACTAAAAAAAAACATAATTTTCATAATAAATAAGGCTTTTATAGATTTAACACCGATTTTTTAAAGTTAATAATCTGTATTTACCGTTATCTTCTTCCACATTAAATTTCTTTAAGTTAGCATCACTGAGAAAAAGAAATGTGAACCCATCATCAGTCCCATTAGCTTCTGAATTTCTGAAATATAAATTTCATAGTGAGGTTACAACTACTTTATTCTGAGACATTAGCATAATCGCGTCGACGGTTGACAGCAAAGATGCAAACGGTAGTAAAGTATATATATATATACAACGAGACATTTTTGTGCCATCGAGGATCACCGAGTAAAGCGACGCCGGACCGAAAGAGTACCGTTGTATTACCTCCCGACGCCTAAAATGTGGAATGTGCAGCATGCCATGCTGCACATTCCAGAGCATGGTGCTTTCAACCCGCTGTTACGAAATAAATACCGCCCATTGGAGATAAAATGGATTGCCACCCAAGCCAAAAAGCCGAGGCATGGCAATTCTTAACCTCCCTAATAGGTCCATAATACTTATTATTTTTACATTGACTTACCTGGCTTCCTCAGCTGCTTGATTTTGAATATTACCCATTGTGAAGTAAATTCTCTTTCACGCGCGGGGAAATTTTTTTGGTAAAATCGTGTACTTCTGTGCAGTAATGCTTGAAATCCTGAAATACAGTTCCGCTTTTGTTTCCGTTTCTCGCCGGCACGGATCCGAATCCGCTGAAGGTTCGCAGTCGGCAGTAAAATCTGGAATGCAACGCCGCTCGCCGATGTTTTGTAAAGGGCTTGAAAGTTGAAACCGGCCAGTTACAGCTGATGCTGATCAAGTCAGTGCACGCGCAGTTTTATAAACAAACGTACTTATAATCATTCGCTGGATATTTTAAAGTTTGATTTACTCTATCCTCGTGATAAGTATATATCTACTTCTATGGTGCATAATAACCTGGACCTGTCCCTAAAATGGCATTTGTTGAGAAGTTTGATGTTTGTATACATACAAAAATTGTCTTGAGGTTAGGTAGAGCATCAGATGAACTGAAAAATTGATAATGTATTTAATTAGTGTCAATAAATTTTATAATTTTGAAAAACTATGTTTTATTGAAATGCTGATCTTATTCCAGAATTTTGGATTCAAATTTGATGTGCAATGTAAGTTCTATAAATATGTGCAAATCCACTGTCAACAACACATCAGTATAGCTCTATTATATGGAAGATCTTTGGGAAATTTCTCCAGGTTAGTTGTTTAATACGCTAGTTAATTTATATAATCATCATTTATCTGAAGTAATCATTTCATTTTATTAAATCTCGAAGATACAAAATTTTGTTTAGACACAAGTTTATATTATCATACCAACTATATCTTAAAATTAGAACATTAAACGCATATTGGCATGTGTTATCTTGGCACTAAAGCATTTATGGGGGTTAAAAGCTAACATTTTCAAGCAGATATCTTGCTGATAGAAAAGGTTCTATGGATCACTGCTATTATTACATCAAGTAGTTTTAAAGTTTTAGTGATTAGTGAGAGCGTACAAAGTTGATTGATTACAAAAGTTTGTACTCCAGTAGTTACAATTAAGTTACAAGTATCGTCGTCAACTTAAGCTTAAAGTATCAGAAAAAAACGTATTTTTTCTACTTAACTATACTTGTATATACACACACTTTATGATTTTTAGTCATATACACATTCGTACAAGCATCGCTGACATAATAATAAATAATTCTGCGACGTCGTCATATAGATTTTTTTTTTTGCTAATATATTTCTATTTTTTTTTTTTCGCAACGTAAATTAATATACGTCTTTTGCTACATCGAATATTGCAAATAAGTCCCTTGTCCCATGGCCCCGAGAACGTCGCGTTCGATTTTCTTATTTCAAATTTGGCGACTCCACCTCTCTTCAGACGTGCGATTGCTAAGCTCTACACCTCGAAAATGACAAAAACAGAAAATCGAACGGAGATTCTTTACATCTAACATAATTTTACTAGAATTGATAAACCACATTGGCACCTACGTCTTCATCTCGCGTACTTTCCCCTCAAATTTTCTCCAGTATATATCATTTACTTTTTACATTTTTTTCTTGCATGAACCCTTGTCTTCATCCTACACTACTATGGCAGTTTAATTCAATTTCTGTAAAAAAAACTCCTTCTTACATCTTAAAAAAAGTTGAAATCCTATACGCGAAAATGGCTATTGCACCTCCTTTCTGAACACAGCTCGGTCTTGGCTTGATCAGTCGAAGAGTATCGACCTGGCGGAGACGTTGCGGTCCTCGACCGGTATCTCCCAGCGGTTTTCCCAGGCCTCGTTCTCGTTTTCGGTTTCATTGGACATGCTCGTGCACATGGGTAGTCTCGAGGCCCGCTCGCAACGCCTCGAGACAGACCAATACACGAAGTCCTTCGGGCACTTGTAAAGGTAGCCCTGAAGGGCGTAGCGCGAGTCTCTCTTGCACTTGTAGAAGACGTTGCTGCAGCCGTCTCGGTACGGGAAGTGACCCTCCTCAGGACACAGTGGCTTCGTCGAGACCTCGACCTGAAATAGGTTGAAATTTTGATTTAGAATTTTGCGTTTATTGTAAGATTCTTTTTTTTAACTTTAAATACAAGTGTATCTCACCAAAGCTGGAGAATCATTGGCGGCTCTTCTTTGCGTTCTCTTTCCCGCGATAGAACCGGTGCAGGGCGTGCTGCTCTCGCTCTCGGCGAGACACTTGTTGTCCTTCTCGTCGAAGATGGTGCCCTCGGGACACTGCAGGATCAGGATCTTGACTTCCATACCGGAAGTGGTGCACTGGTAGAACAGGTTGCAGAGTTTCGGGTGTCTCTTGAATCCAGTGGGACAGACCAGGACGATCTGCTCGTCAGTCAGGTTGGCCAAGGTTGGGCAGTTGTCGACCGAAGGTGGTTTCTCGCTGGAGCCGGCCGGGGTCGTGGACTCCTGGGACGGCTGCGTCGTCGTCTCCTCAGGCGTAGTGCTGGGTGTCGATTGTTGCTCTTCTGGAGATGTGCTCTCCGGCGGTGTGGTCGTGGCCTCTGTTCCAGCAGTAGTTGTTGTTTCCATCGAAGTCGAGGAGGCCGTCGTTGTGGGCTCGGTTTCTGATGAAGAGGTCGTGGTAGCCTCTGTTCCTGCAGGCGTCGTGGTCGCTTCCGGACTGGTGGTCGTGCCTTCGGAACTGGAGGTAGTACCCTCAGAGCTTATTGTCGTGGCTTCGGAGCTAGTCGTCGTAGCCTCAGAGCTGGTGGTGGTGGCTTCCGTGCTTCCGGGTGTCGTAGACTCCTGTCCGGGGGTTTCGGTTGTACCCTCTGAGCTGGTTCCAGTGGTGCTCTCGGTAGATGGCGTCGTGGAGCTCGGCGTAGCTGTCGTACCTTCCGAGCTCGAAGAGGATTGAGTGGTCGATGTAGCGGGTGGCTGTGATGGAGCGCCACCTTGAGAGTCTCCCGCGTTGTCACAGTCTCTGGCCGGATATACAGACTCAGGATAATTACAAACATCGATGCTTGGATCGAAGATCGTGCCTGGTGGACAGTCAAAGTAGTAAACATTGAAGCCTTTGCCGTTGTCCACGCATCGATAGAACTTGTCGCATCGGCTCGGGTGAGGATAGAAGCCTGGTGTATTGCAAACTATCGTGTTGTTCTTTTTCGGCGGGTTGCAGTCTGGTTTTGAACCCTCGGAGCTACCTTCTGTGCTGCTCGATGGAGAAGAGGAGCCCTCCGTGGAAGTCGCGGACGTCGACGAGCCTTCCGAGCTGGATTCCCCACTGGTCGTTGTCATTTGGGTAGGTTTGGACGGTTCGGTTTTGTTTTCCTCAGGTGGTGGTTGAGTTCCAGCGGGAGGCTGGGTAGACGACGGTCCGGATGGTCCTGGAGTAGACTCGGATCCACCGGTCGGCGGTTGGTTGGGTTCGATCTCGTTGCACGAGGCAACCAGGTGGATGTGGTTGCAGGTCAGGAGAGACTGATCCCAAGCGGTTCCGGGACCACAGTCGAAGTCGTATTTGATAAAGCCTGGTGGATTGCTGACGCATCTGTAGAACTTACGGCAGTCGTTTGGATTAGCAAAGAATCCTTCGCTCTGGCAAGCACCGCTGCCACCTGGCTGCTGCGGTCCCGATCCACCAGTGCTTGGACTAGAGGTTGACTGCGGGGGCTGCTGCGGTGTGGATTGTGTAGGTGGTCCCTGCGTTGACGGTTGCTGGGTCGGTTGCTGAGTAGTTTGTTGCTGTTGGGTTGTTGGTTGCGTTGGCACTGATGTGCTCGGAGCATCGGGCTGTTTGGTAGCTTCAGTGGCTGGTTGAGTTACTTGAGGAGTGGTCTGAGGAGACTGAGTTGTGAACGTCGGAGTGGTACCCGTAGGCTGACTAGATACGGTAGTAGTAGTGCTAGGAGTAGCGCCGGGCTGTTCGCCTCCTGGTCCCGTTCCTGAACCAGGTTGTTGGCCTCCAGGACTGCTACCAGTACCAGGCCCTTGACCACCTGGTTGTTGGCCTCCTGGTTGCTGTCCTCCTGGCTGTTGGCCTCCTGGCTGTTGACCGCCTGGCTGTTGGCCTCCTGGTTGCTGTCCTCCTGGCTGTTGACCGCCTGGCTGTTGGCCTCCTGGTTGCTGTCCTCCTGGCTGTTGACCGCCTGGTTGTTGGCCTCCTGGTTGCTGTCCTCCAGGACTACCACCGGAACCACCTGATCCACACCCAACAGCGTCCTCATAGTTGCAAGTCTGCAGCTGCTGATCCCAAGCAGTGCCAGTTCCACACTCAAAATCATATTTGCGGAAGGTACCGTCCTCGTTGACGCATCTATAAAACTTGTGACAGTCTTCTGGATTAGGGAAGAATCCTTCTTCGCTACAATCACTCGCGGAACCCGTGGGAGCGCAGGGTTTTCCACCGGTACCTGGAGCTTGAGTCTCACCCCCATGGCCCGGAGCTTGTGTCGCGCCGCCGCCGCCAGGTGCTTGAGTAACACCACCATTACCTCCAGAAGGCGGTCCACTGGTAGAAGGTCTCTGAGGTGGAATGTACTCGGGGCCTTTGGTGCTTTGGGAGGTCTGGGTCGTTGGCTGAGTGGGGTAAGGTCTCTGAGTCGGGCTCTGAGTACCCTGGCTCGGGGGAGGATTAGTTGAGGGAGGAATATATGGCGGTTGGGTCGGTCTTTGGGTTTGGGATCCACCGGATCCCGGTTGTCTCGAAGTTTGCTGACCGGACTGCGTGGTCCAGGGTCCAGAGGTGCTTCCCTGACCGGATCCCGGTTGTCTCGAAGTTTGCTGACCGGATTGCGTGGTCCAGGGTCCAGAGGTGCTTCCCTGACCGGATTCCGGTCCCGAGCCACCTGGTCCAGATCCTGAGCCGCCACCTCCGCAACTGGCCACCTCGTGCTCGTGATTGCACGTCTGCAGGCCCTGATCCCAGGCCGTGCCGCTGCCGCAAGTGAAGTCGTGTCTCTGGAGTCGGCCATCCTCGTCAACGCACCGGTAGAACTTGTGACAGTCCTCTGGATTGGGAAAGAATCCTTCCTCCGAACATCCTGGAGATGACCCACAGGATCCCTCAGATCCACCAGCCTGACCGCATCCCGTACTGGGCTTTTCGGGTCTCTGCGGATAAGATGGAGTGCTCGGTTGCTCGGGTCTCTGAGTCTGCTGAGGAGGATAGCTGGGCTGTTGCGGCTTCTGCGTCTGTTGTGGAGGATAGCCTGGCTGCTGAGTCGGATAAGTGGGCCTCTGCGTCTGTTGAGTTGGATAAGTGGGCCTCTGCGTCTGTTGAGTAGGGTACGTCGGTCTCTGCGTCTGCTGCGAAGGATAGCTAGGCTTCTGCGTCTGCTGCGGCGGATAACCAGGCTGTTGAGTGGGATAACTAGGCCTCTGGGTTTGCTGAGTTGGATAAGTAGGTTTTTGCGTTTGCTGCGAGGGGTAGCTAGGCCTCTGGGTCTGCTGCGGGGGATAGCTAGGCTTCTCCGGGCGCTGGGGTTGCTGATTCCAGCCGTCACCTCCGGCGCCAGGCTCGTTGGAGTCGATCTCGTTGCTGGGTTCGCAGCACTCGGGTCTGCCACTGCTGTTGGGGTGAACGCAGACATTGCCCTTGGACGTAGAGAATACGGTGCCTTCACCGCACTCGAACTTGAAGGGCGTCAGCGGGCTTCCATTGCCCCAATCGACGCAGCGGTAGAAGGTGCGACAGTCGTTTGGATCCTCGTGGAATCCTTCCTCTTGACATGCATAGTTTACTTGACCAGCCGGTTGCTGTACGTTGTCCTGGTTGCTGCTCTCTTGCCGGTAGTAGTCGTAGACTTCGTTGTCGTAGTCGTTGTAGAATCCCCCTGAAATAAGTTATTCTCAGTCTCTGACATTGATTGAAAATTATTAGTCATTTAGCGAGGTTTTTATGCGCAAATATAATATCCAACGTGCAAGCAACATCGTTTCCTTCATTATATTTGTTTTTTTACGTTAGTGCAAGGAAAGTGAAAGATTATTTTATGCAGCAAGAAGTACAAAAAAATTGAAATCCATCGTAATCGTACAAGCAACGCATATAATATATTATTCCAAGCGACGCAAACTATGCAAAATTGATTGTCTATGCATGGTAAATTGACTAGACGCTTTGCATAATATACGACGGATTATCTAATACATAGCGTAAATCGGCTTATACCATCTCAATTATAACTAATTTATCGCTCGACACGCGAAATGAACATTCCGAATCAGTTGCAATAATTCCCGAGCCAAGCGCGCAAAACCGCGAATATATATATACCATTATAACAAAGCATTCAATTTTCACCAACGTCAAAGCCGCAACACCAAACCCTTATACATATACGTATCCCCCTGGCGGTTAATCACGTTCCAGCGAATTAAACGAAGCTGCCCAGCGGTAACGAGCAGAGACTCGCGCGCAAAAGAAGCCAAACAACAACAAATTTCAAGAAAACAGACACACAGTAGGCTAGCAGTGGTGCAAAAGAAGAAGAAGAAGAAGAAGAGCCGCTGGCACTCGTATAATCGTAGGTCAGTTCCCCGACACTCTCCTCTTCTTTTTTTTTTTTGTCCTCCTCCTCCTCCTCTGATACGCCTCCCGTGCAGAGAGGGATAGTGTAAAAGGACGCCCGCGGAAAACCAGTTTGACGACAAGAGCGCGAATGCCTCGTTGGCGCGCTACCGCCTGCCGTAATTGGCCGGGACGCGTACACGGCGCGCCCCGCACGTTTTCTTCTTCTGCAGCTGTTTTTCCTTTTTTCCGCTCTCGCTTATACAGCGATAATTTTAGACGCGCAGCACTGCCGGCTTTTAATTACGTCAATTTGAGCGGCTTGTAAATTGAGTGATTTCATTAGCGCGCCGCGAGACAGAGTTTTGATTGATGGTATACATAAGTTTTGGCGGGAAATTTGAATTTTTTTTTCGTTTGGCTTACCGCTCTCGACTGGTTGGAGGAGCGTTACCGTCCCGAGGACGCATAGCAGGTGTAGAGATTTGAGCATCGTGTTGGCTTGTCACTCCTGAAAAACAAAGCGAAATTGATGGTTATATTTCATAATACAGGTTGTTTGACTTGCGAAGATAATGAGCGGCATATAGCGCGACTAAATGATCACTTTGCGGCGATTGAGGCAAAGCATATAAATAAAGCAAAAATCATTGTCCGCGTAATAGCGCTTTAATAACCTACAATTTCGAGCAGGTTTATAATCCCTCGCATTAGCGAGCATGATCACAGCATTGTTGTAAGGAGGTCTTAATCTGCAGCGTTATTGTACGTGTCCGAACAATAACTTGTTCCGCACATATGTCGTATCTTTATTATAATTTTAATATTGTATTAATAATTTGTATTATATCATAAAGGGTTGTGAAGCCCGTTAAACGATCAGTCTCGATCGACCTGTTGCGTGATATCTCATTTAAAAAGCTCATTTTTCAAATGGACCTTGCAGTGATGCAACATCAGAGTAACAACAACCCTCTTTAAAACATCGCGTAACGCCTCACGTGACACAGAGCCTCGATATCGATCCTCCGATCAAGCCCTTCGGCATCTCTCGAGATCCTCGAGCACGAAGAATAAAGAAAGAAAAAAAAGGAAAGAAAACTCTCGCGGGCATCACGCGCGCATCACATTCGAATTTAATCGGCGGCAGCGGCGCCGGCCCATTTACGGGGGCGGAATCGCGAATTCCGCGGCCCGCGCTAATGGAACATCGCGCGCTGCTATACGCTCTTTCTCTCTCTCTCTCTCTCGATACATATCGCAAGCGGGGCCGTATAAGTATACGGCCTGGCGCGCGTCCAGCTCTCCTCGATCCTATCTTCCTTACGGTGTTTTTTTTCGGCCGAGGCAGCAGAGCTTCGTTAGAAGACACGCCGATGCATCATGCATGAGCGAACTACGGTGGAAGCGTTATTGACCATTAGAGAAGGCTCATGCTGTATAGTGTGTCTGTGTATGTGGGTAGGTACATAGACACTTATATCACGGCGAGTTTATTATGTTGATCAGATTGCAGGAGAGGAGGCGCGCTTTGATTTAATTTGCTGCAGCGGGTCGTGATTGAGAGCGGCTTTAATTAGGGCTGGGCTTGACATTGTTCGCTCTCGTATATGTATATAGAGGAGAGACGTGTATGTGACGTTAAGTGGACAACGCGGATCGTATTCTAATGAGAGACGATGGGGGAGAAGTAAGATTGGTTTTTGGCATTAGAAAAATTCGATCCGATTTTATTACGTGATTCCACAGGTGGCTTTACGATCGAGCTCGCGGCGGCAAAATACATTCAAGACCGCGAGTAAATCAGGAAAGCAGTTGACAGTCAAGATGAGTATCCGCGAGCTCTGCAGTGTGCCATACAATGGGGAATTTATACATACATCGCGCCTGGCTGATGCGCGACTTCCTCGTTTCTATCCCTACCCACACGTATATATACACACAGTTGCCTATCGGCAACCGATCGCGAGTCCGCGAGGCACCATTAACATGTTCAACTGCGCGCGTACTCGCAGTTTTTGCATATCACGTGACGCCGGTATTCGACTTTTGTTTCTTTTTTAACCGACTCGTCGAGGCGACCTTCGTTAAAATTTCGAAAAATCGACGTTACGTGTGTATAATAAGCGCCAACGACGAAGACGACGTAAAATCGGTATCCGATCTCTCTCTCCTGCCAACGGAAATTCCTCGCGCTGTGTCACTACTATATACGATTCTCAATTTGCAAGAGAGAGAGAGAGAGAGAGAGATATATATATATATTCTCTTTCGAGCCCATAACACAGGTGTACAGGTTACATTTGCAAATGTGCAAGCATCATCGCAGGTGCGCTAATTGCACATCAGGCCGCGCGCACCTGCAGCGACGAAAGCCTATTTTCCAGTTCTATGAATCGTATATTATATACAGAAAACATAATACACATATTTGCGTTATATTAGATTTGAAATTCCCGCGCGCGTGCGCGAGATAGATTATTATTATTGACTCGATCGCGCGCCGATTTAACCGGTTGCCGAGCGCATTATCGGTATGATAAATAGCCGGCTATTTGTCAATGCCAAAAAAAAAAGAGAAACGTTGTATATCCGCGCACAGGTGGCGAAAATTATTCGCGTCCGCAGATTTATCGCGCAGGATGCGCCGCCGTTCACGTAAGCGCGCATGTGGGCGCGCGAGAGAACGAGATAAGGAGCCTTGCCGCGAGTTAATCTCGTTAGCGCGCTGGCGTAGATTAATCCTGGGCTGTTTTGTCTATACTATATACCAGTGGGAAGAAGAAATCGCCGGAGAGTCTATCCGATTTTTTTTACGTCGGATTCGCGCGTTACGTCCGAGAGCGTGTATTATATGTATATAGTTATATAGGATTAGCGAGGAGCTATTCTCGGTTGCTATGCCGAGTATGTAGCGATCGAGCGGCTAAACGTGACTCGTGCTTAATTACGCGCTTTTATATTCTATAAAAAAAACCGATAGCCGCTCGTCGATTGAGGAACGTAACACGCGTATGTTTGATGAACGTGAGTCGGTGTGTATGTGATGCACGTCTTTGATGTAGCTTGTGATTTTTTGTCTAGTATACCGACATCGTACGCGTTGGTTGTGAATTTTCAAGCCCTTCAACATTTTATTTTGAGGAAAAATCGGTTTTGACACAATTTGTTTCTCAAATATACAAAATTGATTCACAGCAATAAAGCGAAAGAAGCATCAGTTAACTCTTGGAGAAAGAGAAAGGACGTGTATATAAAAGGAAGGCTATATACTCGCATCCTTTCTCCGCAGCGGTATAAGCGTACTCTCGGTCGAATTACAGAGCTCGGTCGCGCGTAACGCGATCGCATAATTCGAAAGTACCAGTGACATAAGCCGCGGCCTTCGGGTTCACTGTCAATGCCGAGGCTCGTGGATTCTTGCTCTTTCTCTCTCTCTCTCTCTCTCGATATACGAGATCGGTATGTGACGTTACGAAATTTCGCCGCGAGAGATGCAGCGAGACTTGTTGCAGGAAATCGGTATGGTAGTTTACTTTGTATTTCTTGCTTTCTGACATTTTCGTTTATCAAGATTACTCATCCGGTGTTTTTTAATTTAGGTTAGAAATCGGTATTGTATGCGAGTAGGTTTTTTTACACGATTATACGTCTAAAATCGGCAAGAAACCGGTTGTAGGTAAATGTAGTTTATTAGAATCGTATTAGACAAACTCCATCACCACATTTCAGCGATAAAGCACTACTACATCCCGATGCTCAAATCAACATATACTGCACACAGCCTATACGATTACACAAATCAGAAGCGTCGTCTCGTACGAATAGCCGTCATCAGACTGAAATCGCCCAAACCCCCTACCGGTATATATCGGCAAATAAACCCCGGCTCGATAAAGCAAACTCGGCATAATCAGCGCCGGAGGTAGTTACACGTTGCATCTCGCGATATAACGAGCCAAGCGCTAATAACTTATACGCGCCGCGCTTAGCACTTAATTATTTTTGCGCACTGTACACTGACCGCTGCGAACAAGTTACATATACATGCTGCTAGTTAGCGGGAATGTTATATACCCGCAAGCCTGGGATATGCTAATTTTTACGATCGTCGACGACAGACACATTGTCTAGCCGATATGTGTTTGTTTATACTCTTTTTTCGCGTTCATGTACAAGTGCTATTTTCGAGTTTTCGCGACATCCCGACGTCGATCGATTCGCTATGTACTATACGCTATTATACAGAGCTATATATAAACGGAGGAGGCGTGTATAGACGTAACCGGCGGCGTTTAATGGTCGTAATTAAGTCCTATTAAACGAGCCTGCAGAAAGTCTCGTACTGCGAGATTAGCCTCTCCTCCTTTTTCTCCGGCGACGTGTCCCGTGTGTGGCGATAATATCGTCGCCGCGTATATATATATACTTACTCTCGGCGCATTCGTCTTCGGACGCTTTTATGAATGAGAATTTATAGTGGACTAGACGCCAGTGTATACTCGACTCCCGGCTTCGAGTCCTTTTTAAACTGATAACTTTTTGTATGCGCAGTTTCGTTTATGCCGATGATATAGACGCGGATTAATGTACGTAGGCGTATCTTCGATACTGTCTTTCGATAAAAAACACGGTAATGCCACGACATTGCAAATATTAATTATCTAAAGCTGTATTGAAATAATAATTGATTGGCTGGATTATAATGATTTGATGAATGTACTAACATCTATTATTGCAAGTAATAATAAATGGCTTTGAATTTTGTAATTAATTTTCGCGTAAAAATGTACACATAAGCGCATCCATCCTAAGAAAGCACGTGTTCATTACTTCGAAACAGCCTCAAAAGTACATGAATCAAGAGGTTCAGCACTACATCCATTTCTACGATCACAGCACACGTACACATTCCGTCTCTTCTTTATGTACATACATCAGCGTATATACTATATACTTTGAAAAACAAAACTGGATCGCGCATCGCCGAAAAAAGGAGGACGATTATAGACTGGAGTCGAGGTCGCTCAGAATAAAAAGCTCGACTATACGGCGAAGACAGCCTTTTATATAAATAAATCGCGCTCACCTTCTCCCTCTAATAACCTGTTATTACGCGCATACACGGCCTTTTTCCACAGCTCCCCCCGACGTCTTCTTCGTCATAAATTTCGCTCGGAAAACGCGCGCGTCTCTCCTATACACCAGCTCAATATCGTAATTCACGATTTACGCTGCGGATACTTTTTTTGTGCCACGCGAGATTGGATTGCCATGCACACCTGATGCTCGCGTTTTCTGGAAGCGATATTTACCGATTTTTATACTGTATACTAGCTTATACGATCGTCTTTAAATTGAATGGTTATGTCTTTCCGCTCTGACGCGCTTGTATAGAGGGACTATTAATTAGCCGTGCGCTTACCGTTTAATATACTTGTCGAAAAAAATCGGTTGTACTATATATGGATCGGTAATTATAAGCAAGCTCTCCCCGGGAGATAAATTGTACAGATGATCACGTACACAGGCCAATACTAGATAGAGATCGGCAGGAAGTGCCTGGTAATTAATTCTAAAATCGCGCGCGTACTTTTTTGAATTCCACGAGAATCATGCAGGCATCAAGGTTAAGTTTGAGGTTATGTCGCGACGAGTGTGTTGTAGACCAACGGACAAATCTGTTCCCATACGCGGCGAACACGTGTCAACAGCTTCTTTTACAGCTTGTCACCGCGCTGACTGTGCAGCCGATATACGCTCTCGGCATCTTTCGCTTCTTTTACCTCTCGTCGTCGTCCACTTTCCTTATCTTCGGCTCGCGAAAATGCGAGGAAGAAACCGAAGGTCGCTCTTTGTCTCTCTCTCTCTCTCTCTCTCTCTCTCTACGAGTGTGGTTTTCCAAGAAGGAATGTGTCGCACCATTTTTCCCTCGCTTTTTCGATCTGCTATATTCTTCTTTATGTAATGGCGCGATTCTCACTCGCTGATCCCGAGAAAGTAATTAGGCTTCTTCGCAACGCCGTCACGTTTCATTTTATGTGTAGACACGTCACGCGCTCGATTTCAATGACACACGTGTGCGGCAGTTCTTCTATCCATCTTCTTCTTTTTTTTTCAATTAGAATTCGCGAGATGTGCTCTCTTCTCTTTTAATACTCTTCGACTTTTTATAAAGAACCTCTCGAAATAACCGTCAATCTCCCTGGCAAACATAACCTCACTCTCTCTCTCGAAGAAGAAGAAGAAGAAGAAGAACAGGAGGAGGAAGAAAATAGTCAATCTTCGCGTCAATCCACGCAATTAGTGCGCGAAGAGAGAAAAGCGATTAAAAAGCAAAAACGAACAAAGACACACACTAGCTCTGGTGTGCGCGAGCGATAAGTATCCGGCAATTGCCTTTTTGAGGAAGCGTCACCGCGGCTCCTCGCGCGCCCTTGAGCCGTGGGTTCGTCGACCGGCTACGCTGTTGATGCTGGGAACTCTAGTCTTCTCGTGTGGAGAGTTTCTATAGATCGCGACGGATGAATTATTTATCGACGAGCCGACTCGCAAAAACTGGATCGGAGAGATGTACCGATTTTTTTCTCGCGCTCGCTGCTAATGACTCCCGACGTATGTGTGTGTGTGTATACAACACACGGGCTTGTTTTGACTTATCATGGATTTTTTGCCGGTATTGCGGTACTCGCAATATACTGTGTGTGTGTGTGTTTAGATATACGGAGATGACGACTCGAGTAAGTAGCGTGAGGAGAGAATGAGGAGGATAATCTGTCATGCTGATCGATGATGTCAGAAGTTGCTGTAATGTTTTCGATCTCCGCGCGATGTTGTACACTTGTTGCACCTGTCGAGATTTTCAATTTCGCGAGGCTCTTTTTACGGCGATGGTTCCAGCCGGCGCTAAAAATCGTTTGCAAGTAGAAAAGGTCGCGCACTGGTAAGACGCTTCATTTTTTTCACGCAGCCGTTACCGTCGGTAAAAGATTCGGTAAAATTCATAATATACATTAGTCATTCAATATTCCTCACCACACGAGCAAACACACATACCTCCAACCGAAAAAAAGGACAGCATCGCAAAACGAGTCGAGCCCAGCCCACGGTCAATTTACATCACAACCAAAAGCCAACACTCATCGGACTCGCAAAGACTTATATATATACTATATATACGTGTGCGTCCCGTGAAAAGGGCTGGACTCATCCCATTACGCAACGGGCGCGTAATAAGAAAGCGTCGCTTTGCACACGTGCGAGTCGTATATCCCGTTTCCAATTCCACGGGCACGAGGCACGACACAATGCGTGCCGATCATGAGAGGACGGCGCACGCGAAGGTCCCGCCGCCGCTGTAGGAGATCGGCTACGGAGCGAACCGATCAGCTGCGCGCGACGGATCAATTACTTGCGCCGCGCGCTTGTTATTTGCCGTTTGCTTTTCGAGTCACGGGGCTTTCCGTACCGGACGATTATTTTTGCCGATCGTCGAGGTACATACGGCTTATTTTTAACGAGCTTCGGCAAGAAATCGGTTGGATTTTAAAACTTTGTTTTAGAAACGATCGTTCGAAAATCGTCGAGAAATCGGTAGTATACTGTAGATAGATAGCCGCAGTTTTTTTGGAAATCGGTAAGGATTTCGTATAAGATTATTGTTGATATCTCGATTTTATTAGAAAATCGGTAAGAAATCGCAGTTGTTCTCATAACCGTGGAAGCATCCATGTACATACAAGTACTCGATAATACAGACATTCATTTCCGTTCGTCGAATAATTGTAAAAATTTCTCGGCCATGCAGAGAGAGCGCGACCCCCTGCGGCGTTCTTATCAAAATATCAGCTTTGTCATAATTAGCTGGTATTACATGGCTGATTTTTTTTCGGCGTCGAGAGCTATTACTCGGGTTTTTTCTCACCGCGACTCTGCGCGATTGCCGCGAGATGAGGTGGTCGATTTCGCGGGCGCTTATTGTTTACTTTTGAAATTCGCGCCTATGCCTGTCGGATGATGGATTTTTTCTTTATCACTTACTTACTCGCGGCTAGTTGAGGTCAGGGACGATATAGTTATGTATTATATAGAGATATTTCGCGTGTATACAGGTCAGAAAGGCATCGAGCATCGGAGACGAGGTAAAAAATAATCAGCCCCCGGTAATCAGACGACCATTAGTGTGCAAATTTATTCAAGCTTGATATTATAGCTGATTGAAAACAGAAAGCTAATCGCGCGAGTGACTTTTCTCTTATGTAAAAAGGAAAAATATTAAGATAATGATGCTCGATTCGAAAATAGATGTATACGCACTTTCCGATCCGAGAGCTATCATAGAATTCACGCAACGTTAAATTTCAATTCTCAACGGCGCAATAAAATCCTCGCACTCAATCTCTCTCCACAGAAGCGTATCATCCTCGCCAAAAAGCTCGGAGGGAGATAAAAGAGCTAGACGCGCAAAAAGGAAGCAGTTCACCGGCAGACGAGCCTAAAGAGTTATCCGGTGTAGACCGCAGTAAAATGAGCGTCAGCCGCGAGACGCCGTAGTAGCCAAGAGAGAAAGAGAGAGATCGAAGCAGGTAGAATATGGAAGAAGAACAAGAAGAGGAAGAGGGGAAGAAACGGCCTTGCAACTTTCAACGGCAAGGTTGTGCACTGTATATACACGTATATATGGCGCTCGCGCGCGCACCGTAATAACCGAAAGAAAAAGAGAGAAGTCGTATACCGCAAGCGAATAGCTAAGGCTAATCCGAGAGTCGGGAGTGTATATATATGTATATAGCGAGAACGTCTTGTTTCGCGTGGACGACGAGTCTCATCCCCGGGTAATTGAGTTTATATTTTCTTACGATTTCAAAGCTTGTTTGTCGTTTACTTTGCGAGCTCCCGGCAGATGAGTTGTGTGTGTGTGTGTGTGTTGAAGATATTTGGACTTTTTGATTTTTGGATTTTATATCACTCTATGTGTTATCCGGTCGAAACGAGTGCGAGAGTGAGTTGCAAGATTAAGGGTCTGTATATAGCCCCTTATAATTCATCCTTTTTTACACTGCACCGTGTCTCGCGCATGAATTAATCAGAAAAACTGTTTGCTATAACAGGTTATCACAGCTTGTCGTCGTATTGTCTTATTTACTGAAAGCTAGCAGCAGTGTATACTCATTTTGTATATTTATCATCGACGCGTTCCTCTTTCACCGGGACAATCCATCTTAAAAGGGGGGGATTCCCTCGCTGGTAACATCTTATTTTCCGATCTCGACTACAGCGCCGTTTGATTCTATGCGACGACGGCTCGTATAATCAATTTGTTAAACACACGGGATATCGAAACGAGATGATGATGACAAACGTTCTGCAGACACACTGGAGCTATGCGATTATTATATGCATGCGACTGGAAAAATCGAGACTGATTTATATACACCGGTTATAAACGCCATTAGTCTTTGGCAAAATTTTCCGATCTACACGCCTATATTAAACAACTCAATTTTCGAGAATCAAATAAGTTCATCCATCACTTTCGCATTCCACTCGTCGCTTCGGACATAATATACCGGCGCTCCGGTGTAACACGAGCCGCGGCGGCACTAAAATGGAAAAGCCGGCAAATTGCTCGCGCGCGATTGTTTTATTCTCGTCGATGGCATAGTTACTCTCTTACGCGGTGCATCAGGGCCGTAGCTCCACTTTGACCGCTGCAAGTAATTTATGGAAATCGCGTTGCTATACTGTAATACTCTGCCGATGCAGTTGCGATGGTTCCGCGCGTCCTCACTGAATTACGTCCATTAGCGAACTTTTGCAGTAGCAGCCTTTTGTTCGCTCGCGACGGCTGAGAGAAAACTTATTGGACGCTGATGGGTTATTTATTACGCAATGCCGAGCGAGACTTCGGAAATAACGAGGTTCCGAGAGAGAAATATTGAAACGTATAGGGGATGTCGATTTGAAATTCAAATTTCCCGCGGTTTCTGAAAATATAAAAGTATACTTGATTGACTGAAGCGATTAGCATGATATTCACTTTAGCGGACAATGGCGTTGATGTAAACATAATCGTTCGTTTAGATCGACGCGCTTGTATTATGGTAATCGTCCTGCAGTCGCATTATTAACAAAATACGAGCAAAGAATCGTCAAACGGCGATAAAAATAATATTCTAAGCGCATAGCTCGTCTCCCCGAGTAATTAAACGATCACATTTAATCAATATCGAACAAAGAGATATATTCCGGCCGATGATGACGATCATCATCCTCGTCGTCGTCAACCGCATCAGGCAATTAAGCGTCTGTTTTTTTTTTTACGAGCGAAGGAAACATCTCCCGCGCGTTTAATAATCAGTCCTCAGAATCTTCTTCTCTTTGCCGGGCAATTTTTCATCGTTACTCACAGACGAGCCTCATCGACCAACAATTTTCCCTTTGAATGAGACGAGAGTGAATATAAAAATCAGCTGCGGAGAAAAAAAGGGAAACGGCGCGTTTATGACACACGGCACGCGTATTTATTTATAAATATACTGAATGGCAAACGCAGGGGAGAGACTATTACCGTAAGAATCTCGGCTGCTTGAGATTGATGAGCGGCGATAGGAGAAATGGAAACGCGGATAGCGATGTCCTTCGCTCAGGCTTTTTAGTAACTCGAGTCGCCGGTTATTATACGAGTATATAGACACGTGAGTAATTTTGCGCGATCGAGGAGAAAAACACGCATTTCTTTCCATAGCATACGTAAGTATATGGAGATTATTGTCGCCGTTGATCGGTTTAGTTAGTCATTCCCTGCGGTGACATCGCCGTGATGATTCCTGTAGGGGGTGTCGGTCTCGTGAACACAATACTAATGTTACAGATTCCTAATCGGTCGGTAAAACAGTTTCAAAAACTAAGGCAACCCCCTTATTGCTAAATAAAAAAATAGTCTACAAACATCCATCACAGCCACATCAGACAATGCCGTAATTAGTTATATAGACACATACCGCGCGTGAATCACTGCATACAGGTCTCGCCTCTGCACCCGCGTCGAGTGTAAATAAATAAGGAGCCGCTCTCTCTCTCGCAGCCGCAACAAATTGATACCATTTGAGGCGAAAATGGAAAAGGATCGCGTTCGCGGAAAAGCTGGACAAAGCGACGACAAGTGTGTTACAAGCTCTCATTAATCTCGTGAGAACTCGTCGTTCGGGTGTTAATTCGCGTCAGACATCACTCGATCCAGAGCAATTATGAGCGTATATATCGGCGCTTTGACACTTGTGTGTAATGTATATATTGCGCGCGTAAAATTAGATATAGAGAGAAATATATATATATGTATAATAGGCGACAGCTCGAGGTCGTCGCTTGAGTCTGCGCGCGTTTAATTCAACTAATTACCCGGGGATAATAAAGCGACGCAGCAGTAATCTGTGCAACGGCGAGAAGAACTAACGAGTTTATATAAAAATGCTGAGGTCGCGCGTGTATATATATGAAAATAATTTTAATGCTCCCATTTTTCCGCGCCGATATATATATAATAGGATCAGTATAGCCTTACGCCAGTTTCATCGATTTCTTTTTGCCTCGCATTATCCTCTAAGAATCTCAGCTCCGACAATTAGATTCTTAATTTAATGCGCAAGATCGTTAATTTTAAAAAAAAGCCACTCGAATACCTCTCCGTTGATGCCATTGAAAGGGCGATACCAGAATAACCGCGATCTCATTAATCAAGGCAGAGAAGTGTCACAAGCTCTCTCGTACACTCACAATACGAGTACAGCAAAACGACGGGAAGGAAGCTCTCGTCTTCAATCCCGATAGGCGCGCGCAGCTCGTTAAAGCGCTGTAGTCCGTGTAAGCGAGTATCTTATAGAGACTCGAAGCTTTATATATACACACACACACACACCGGTATGAGATAACTTGCCTGTAAGTATAGCGTCGAGGGCGCGTGACTTTACACGAGGAGGTGTCGCGAGCTTTTTGGGATTCGTTTTTGATTTCGAAGAAATTTGCCATAAATCCAGAGAGAGAGAGAGACCCAAAAACAAAAGCTTGCAAGAGGAAGAAATCCGAAAGACCGGGAGGTAAAAAGACGAGAACCGGAGCTATATAGCTGGAGCGGAAAACCGAAGAGCGGAGAGCAGCGAGAGATAAAGAGGCGCAGATATCCGCGCTGCGCAACCTGCAGCACTGGGGGAGACAAAGACGAGGCTGCGGCTGCCACATTGTTGCCTTGTTTATGACCGCAGCTGGCATATCGCGCATGGAAGTTTGCGCGGATTTTTGAGCTACTCGCGGAGAGCAATCGCCGTATAGTCGTGATGGCCGGAGGAATATCTAATATATACATACACACACACATATAGACTGCTTTTGTTTGGCCATTTTTGTTGTTTGAAATTCCTCTCTCCGCAGTAGTTTTCCAGTCGTTTGTAGAATTTTAACAGTCGAGATTGATGTCCATCAGTGATACTATTGCGCGGCGTTAATTAACGGCTGGAAGGTGACGCGCTCGAGTGTCTCCGAAGTGATATAGGAGCTGCAGCTGCTGTTCTCGGTATAATTATACGCGGATATGATGGAATTGCAACGTTACATTCGTGTGTCTTAATGAACAAAAATTTAATCTGATTCGCTTTTCCGAAGCGCGTCGTATGGAATAAGAAATATATCTAACACGTCGAACAAAAGCGCTGATGATTAATCCGGCGGGAATTCGATTTATCGCGCCGAAAAGCACGCGTGAGCGCGCCAAATTGAAATTTAAATAGTCGATCGAGGAATCCACACGTAAGCTCGTAAACGCGAGGATATGTTGTTATAGCTTCATGGGAAAACTTGGGGAACATCTTTTCTGCAGACGTGCGTATGGGTCTCTAAGCCCCGCGGATTACGGAAAAAGGTGAGACGAAACTCGTTTCGCTGATAAATCGGCGCTGGTGACTTTGGATAAATTCGTTTCGACTGGTGTTTTTTTGTTTTGGTAATTAGGAGAATTTTGGATTGAGCTTATATCATTGTATGATGAACGTGATGAATCGCGTGATTTTTCATTTTTGAGAGGACCTCATATATATATACTAAAAATATCTTTCTTCAAATAAAGTTCTAAATTTATCACGTCTTTTTGAAAAGTGAATCATATAACATACAAGTATATACAAACAGCCGCTAACCGTTCAAAGCGTAAAACATAAAAAAGCGCGCAATACCGCATACCGCCTCCGCGTAAACCGGGAAAAAAAGCGGAGCGCGTGCAGTGGGCCATAGAAGACACGAGCAACGACGATCCATCCTCGGATCGTTCGCTCGGAGAATGCGAATGAGGTGGTGCGCGCGGAAATTTCGTGTCGCCGATCGCCGTCACGTACACGTCGCGATTTACGCATGTCGGACTAGTTGTACATACACACATCTACTATATATATATATACATGTATACGTGCGTTCCTCGAATCGATCGATTGCAGTCTATATGAATTTTCAAGGGCGAGATGCGCACAGTCATCGGCGAGAAATTTTTTTATGAATTTATGATCAGGCTATTATATTATTGGCCGCGCTTATTTTGAATTTCGCGCGCTTGTAGACGATTATATCTGTGTGTGGCGTGTACAGAGGTGATGTATTGAATTACGCAGGCTGTAGTGTGAGGAATAAGTGAAATTGAGATGTCTATTTACGTTGATGCTGCGGCACTTCAATTATTCTCTTGCGCACAACGATTCGCATGGAAATTTTGTTTTTTAATCAAGTGCTCGCTATGCTGCCATGATGAAGATAAAAAATGGTTAAACCAAAGCGAATCCTTATTAGAGTCAGTGCCAAAAAAAAAATTCACAGCTAGACACCGGTGCCCAAATTGAATCTATACAGTTACACTCCACTTACGCGTATAATAACTAGCAAAACTCGCTCGGCGACACAGTTCTAAATGTAAATAGACCCAAAATACCCAGTAAATGAGCTATTTAGCTGTTCTAAAATAACGTGAGAATTTTTTTTTTACACCGCGTGTTCTCTCAAAGGACGACCAAAGTGGCGCGCGATCGAAACATTGACACACCGGTATGTATAAGTGCTTCCGCGAGTTGGATTCCAGCCCGGATTTCGACGGTCTTTTAAGATCTGCATTAAGATATACACGCGAAACTGACTTATCCGACACATCTCGATCAAATCGACTTTCTGACAGAGACCGTGGGAGGGCTTTTAAAAAATGTTATATAATATACGTATAGAAATATAAAGCGCACTCACCCTCGAGAAAAAGCAAAGCTTTCAGACGAAATAAAAGATGTTGGCTAATATCAGCACACTTGTCACTCCAGCGGGCTGCTCATCGTCGCGAGAGCCGCAAGTCCAAGCTCTCTCTAATATCTCTCTTGAGAGAAAGATCTGTCTTGTATATATAGCAGAGATAGACAACTGAGAGACGACTGTGTGCGAAAGAGAGAGAGAGAGAGAACAGAGAGCAGCGGCGTTTTCCCGGCGCGCGCACACGGGTTCTCTCGAGGGAGTAAGTCCCGAGGACGCCGATAGCTCCCACTTATAAAGACTCTCTCCCTCTCTGTCTCTCTCGGCTTCGCGGTGTACTGATACTTACCGGCTGCTGCTCTGCTGCTGCTGCTGCTGCTTCTTCGGACGCGCTTCTCCAATTGGCGTGTGTCCGCCTGTATACTCTCTGGGAGGGGGAGGAAGATCTGTACCTGTGTATGTGTGTCTTGTACACATTCTTCTCTCTGCAATGTGTGTATGTGTGTGAAACGCGTGCCGAAGAGTTATATGCGTGTATATATATATATATATAGTTTTGACGCGGGATCACGGGGTTGACTTGATTGGGGAGGTGTAAGCTTGCAGTTGCGAGGGCTTTTGAAAAATTATTAAACCCGTTTGACATTTTATGCGCACAGTAGTACGAGTGGATGGGACTGATAAGCAAGTGTTGAAACGAGCTGTCGATAAGACTAGGCGTGTACGCGTATTACGTGTAAAAGGAAACTTTGCGCTCGTTAGAAAATATATATTAAAAGATGCATCTCGAAGGACGATCCTGTTAGATGAAAAAAGGGTCAAAATCAATTATCCGTAATTGAAAAAAAAAAGAAAAAAATCGTCGGGCAATTAGGTCTCATTGATTTTCCAGTAAGCCGTTTTTAATCAGCCGTTTACTGGAAAAGCGACGAGTGTGACGGCTCGAAATATAACCTTCTCTAATACTCTCAGCCGAGTTATGGCCATTTTCGTGTGTATATATTCCTGACGCATCGCCAGGCTGTCTCCTTACAATTTTCCCCTCAATTAGACCGCTGATTTTCTCACGATTCTTTTTCTCTCCCATCATGAGTTGATGTGTGCAACTATATTTATAAAATCAATATATATATCTCTCTCGAACAACAAGATTCCTCGGGCGATCGATCATCTCGGCAATTTTTTCCTCTCCAGCGCGTAATATATAACGACAAAAAACAAAGTTTCTCAAAAATGTTGATTAGCCGCCTGTGTTTCCCCGCACGATCGCGATTCCACTGAAAAATCATACAAATTCCAATTACGGCTCATCCCGTGCGGTATTTTCTCGTTGCGCTTGCGCATATCGATACAGATCTCGAAATAGCTCGTCTGCTGGAATGTTACGCGCTCGATATGTTGCGACACCGTTTCATTTTATACCTACAAGTATATACCACGCGTTAAATCATCGCGAGTTTTTATAATTACTGTTTACCAAAGGAACTAAATCCGTGCATCAGAGTACGGACTCAGGAAGTGGAAGTATAACTTCCTCTATATACACACGTACACAAGGAATGTATCTACTTTTTCTGCGATTGTCGCGATTTTCTTGAATGAAAGACTGAAAAATATTCTGGGAAACCGCGCGTCATCCTACAAAAATCATCGACAAAAGATCGATCTCACGGCTTGTGCTTGCACACACATTTTATACCAGAAACGTCAATGCGAGAAAAAATTTTTGAAAAAAAAAGTAAAGATTAATTCTATTATATATACCCAGCAGCATCTCCAAGATTCTCCACAATTCTATAAGAAGAACGATCCATTGTCCTCCCAAGAGAGACAGAGCGCACGATATTCCACACACACAGCAGCCCTTGGCCGTTCTCATACATAGAGGAGAGAGAGAGTTCAATGCGCGCACTAAGGGGGTATACACATCCGATCGGATTTGCATGTATCTCGCGCGCTTCCGCGTCTTCTCTCTCTTTCTGTCTCTCCCTCGTGTGTACTTGTATACCTAACGTTCGTCCTTCGGGACGGAAGTCGGCTGGCGCCTCTCTGCGCACCTGTGCAGCTGTATACCTAGACGGAATTATCGCTGTTAATGGGCTCGGAATATATTCGCCGAGGTTAAGGGCGTCGTTTGTAGGATTTCCGCCAAGAGTTTGCTTCTTTTTCTACGCTATTCCTTTTCTGCGTTTGCGCCGATCAGATTCTCGATATATTTTCGCGACCAGGAAACCAATTTCCGTGTATAGAGTGTGCTATATATCTCTTTCTCGCGCGCGTCATAATAATAATTCCGTTTTCCTGCACTGCAATCAAAGTATAAATCCATCGCGGCAATTAAAAGGCGACTTTTAAGAGGGTGTCAATGTCTGCTATTTGAAATTCAAATTTCCCGCCGCCTAGAACAGCATTACAGCAGAGGCGTCTAATCCGACGGCACAAAAAGCATCGTCGCGACCATCATCATCATCATCATCATCATCATCATCATCATCATCAGAAGCAGTATCTGAGTAGAAGCCGTGTCTGAGTAGGTTCAAGGCCGTGAATGGCGCGCAATTGCGAGATTAAAGCTTTGAGTCGTTAAACTCGCGCGCTTTTACGGTCGCAATAGCCCTTTGCAGAGGAGTAGCCAACGTTTCTCTCTCTAGGGTTTTAACGACCTTGGCTTTGTGCGTTTGCGCTACTTTTTTCTCTCTCTCTCTCGATATTGCGAATCGTCTGAATTTTCGAGACGCGGGAGCTTTCAGCAATTCGAGCGGGAAATTTAAAAATTCTTTCCAATACGTGAAACGAGAGATATACCAACACAAACTTTACGTAAAAGCAGTCTCATCAACTGCTATCGTTTTTCAATAACGACTCTCGCAGCGGCGGCGGCGGCGGCGATAACGGCCGCGCGATAAATAAGCCTTTAATTTACGTCATCGTTAAAAAAAGTCGTAAAGCCGTCTTTGCAGAGAAATCCCTGCATCAGAGCTTAGGTCTACTACTAGTAGAGTACACCAGAATTCGTCGCTGTAGGCTAATAATTTACGCTCGCGAATTTCGCTGTAAAACATTTTTCCTATATCTCTCCTGAAGGCCACGCACCGCGTGCGCAACAATAACAGATCGACCCCGTAACAGTTATGAATGACTGTATTATATATAGCTGCCTACTGCAGCCGCTTTTCTCGAATCCGAGCAAAAAGAGCTGCGTTTACTTTAGAAAACCGACATCGACGATAACTGAGTGATTTTTTTTTTCTTCTTACTCTCTTTTGCGCGGCGGACAATCGTCAACATTCCAGAGGATGAGTATATTTATGATGTGCGTATAGCCGGTTGTGAATGGAGGCTACGTTTCAGGATACGTTTAATAACTATAATTAAGCGCGCTGATGTCTCATCTCTGCAGAGCGCGTGCGTGTATATGTTCTTATTTAATTTAGCTCCGATAATCATGTCGTTTTACGTCGCGGCTAAGAGTTTGTTTTCCCGAGACCCTTCAATTCAAACGTCACGATGTGATGAGAAGTGAAAAAAAAAAATTGTTTATTCCATCATCATCATCATCATCGTAATCTCTGCAGTAGTGTATACAACACAAAAGGATGCGAAAAAAAAGAGTTTACATCACGCGCGCGCGCGCTCTCGTCATCAATTATTCATCGACGTTCTCTCGGAAAATATTCGATGTATACGATATATATAATATATACGCACAGAGAGAGAGAGAGAGCACAGTTTTCTCAACTGGCCCGCGGGCACAGCTGTTACGGGGGCAGCAGGCGCGTAATGCCGGGTAATAAAAACACGCGCTGCGTCTATTTGGCGCCGCGTACAGCAGCAGCAGCAGCAGCAGCTATAATACTTGCTTTTCTCTTTCTCGCGCCGGGTTCTTGATCTTGAACGCTGCGGCGACCTTCTCGCCGGCCGGCGAGTTGAGGTAGTGTGTATATGCTTTCAGAAGCTATGCGTTTGTCTTTACGAGAGAGTTATTTTTGATGCCGGGATTCGAAGAATTTTAATTTCTTAAACGACGATATAATTTTCTATAAAAATAATTTCCTTTTAAAGCTACGATCATTAATCCCTCGCCGCTGCGTGTGTGTACAACCAAATTCACACTCACCGCGACAATCCACACACGTCCCCGACAACAAGAGCAACTCCCTTTCATATACTCAACGCCATAAATAATCGCTGCTCGCGCGCGACGACGCGCTCTTCTCTTTGCCCTTCTTCCTTCTCTCTCCTCTTTCCCTTTTTTGTTTTCCTGTCCACTGCGGTATACTACTACCTCAGCAGCCAAGGTTTAATCTGCGGCGTTTATCTATATATAAGAGAGAAGCTTGTGTGATGGGATTGAAATTTAATGGTCTCGAGGATGAAATTTTATAATTTCTCTCGGAAAATATCTGTTACTAGGTGAAAATCCTCGACAAAACGAGACTCTCTCAGTATATATATAGGAGGTGCGTCTATTTATAGACGGTACAAAAATGCGCGAGCAAGCCGAGGCATCCTCCGCAACATATACCTACCTCGTGTCCGTCGCGACACCCCGTAATTCACGTCGCTGCAAGCATATATAGGCTCTTCTTATATACACGCAAGAGAGAGAGAGAGAGAGAGATTCTCGGATACGAAATTCGCCAACGTCTCACTCGACTCGTGCATATATTATACGCTTGTGCGTGTCCTTTTTTTCCGGACTTATGTATATACCTCGATCCGGTAGCTGACGGCCGATTATGATAGATGAGCTTTATTACCGTCCGGTCTCTGTAAACATGATTAAGCGTCGTCGGCTGATCACCTGATTTTGCATGTGTTTTTGGAATGTAGTCTTGTTTCCGTCGATATACTTTGTATGGTCCCTTTGACAGGCAGTCATCCTTTTTTTTTTACTAAAAAATAACGTTTCTGCGCTGCACTATATATATAACAGGATGAAAACGGCGATGCAGCAGTGTGTAAAATGAATAATTCAAAAAATCCAGCCGCGGTTGTTAATAAAATAAACAGCGGCACGCAAGAATAACAAGTGTTCCCATAAAAGTAGCCACTCGAGTGCAGTGTCGACTTGCAGGCGCATATGTAAAAGTCTCGAAAAATAACTGGGTCAGTATATAGCCGAAAGAGAATAAAAATTCACCGAGTGCAGCGCGCTCCCGATTCGTTTAAGAAAAAAAAAGCCTAATCTCGCGATCGGGTAACGTAATTTCCAGAGTCAACGTAATACGCCTTGAGCGACGGCTGATGAGAGGATGCGCTGCGTTGGTTTTTACCGCTAGTTCTCGTGCCGCGAAAACAAAGTGACACGAAGTTTGGCAAAGTTTTAAGGACTATTCGAGTATGTGTGTGTGTAAGGAGGATTGTGATAACTGTGTAGTGACCGTTAGCTAAATATAATAGTAACAAGGATGTGAGATTCGATTCCGAGAGGTGTGATTTGAGTGATGGATCTTTTTTTTTTGGGGATATATTAATAGGTCTTTTTTTAGAATAACTACTGGTTCGATAAACTCGGCAGGTTTTATTCTTGGCTCGAACAAAAGCTTTTGGAACTTCCGCGTTATTCAGTCGTCTTTTCAAAGTGATTGATGGTAAAATTGCAAGTACTTGCTGTACAAGCTCGAGATTTGAAAAAAGTAAATTTGATGCTTGATCGAGTGGAAAAAAAAGTTGAATTACCATAGTACACCACACTTGTCAAAAAGATAAGGTCCATCCCAAAAAAAAGTAACCAACATACCCAAGCAATCTATGCTAAATCACTGTAAACAACGGCCGAGTATTCATTACAGGTTCTATACACGCGGGTAATGCGTAGTTACAGCCTACAAGTGGCTCGCGTCGATAATGGCTTGGCAAAAAGAAGCGCCTATACAGGTACATACAGCTCTCGGCGTTGAGCAGTCAATTTCCCGAGTCCTCTTCGTTCCCCTCGTGTTCGTATATTATACTCTCACATACACTTGAGTAAGAAAGTGTATTCGATCGAGTTGTGTCTATATTTTCCGGTCGTGACTTTGACTCAAGGTCAGCTTTGATGGCTTGTTTTTCTCGGGGTGTTGCAGTAGCGTTTGAAAAATCTGTCCGATTAACATCGAGATATTTTACGCTCGTTTCGCATATATATTTCGGGCGATTAGGCGGTGTTCTGACAGGATATGAGACTGAGCGCGCGGATGTTTGTTTGCGCAATTGAAAATCGTCTCGGAAATATATAAAGATTACACGCGAATCGGATGACATAAATAATCGATTCAGCCTATCGGCGGCCTAATGAATTTCGAATGGAGTAGCGTTTATTTACGCAGATAAGCGAGTCACGTTCGGAAAAGTACCTTATACACATCCAACAGAATTTCGCACCGCCGCCACGTATACATAAGGTATATATATATATGCCTTAACGAACGCGGATCTTATCGGACGATTAGAGCAGCAGAAGCAACAGCAGCAGCAGCAGCCGCGAGTCTATAAGAGATCGCTGCGGCACGTTGCAATTTCTTCTCCCTCTGCCATCCTTCCTTCCCTTTTTTTGCAGCTTGCCTATAAGGCCGCACTTTGAATGCTGCTGCTGCTGCTGCGGCTACTCGGCGACCGTTTGATTTATAGGAAAGTATTTTTACTCTCATTAAGCTGGAATGCGACGATTTTCGCTCGGCGTTATTTAACCGCGACTCTGATTTATTTGGCTTCGACGTGCGTTGCTTTACGTGACGCTGATTTTCTTTTTTTTTGAGGTGCGAAATATCGACAGGCTCGTCATCCGAAAATTTTTGATTATCCGGGGAAAAAGGGTTAGGCTGTATGATTATAAAATAATGAGCAAAGTAGGAGATAAAAAAATAGCCGATTGCTGATTGCAAATGAAGATAGCCGCTACAAGATCTCCGGATGATGAAAAGGGGCAAAAAAACTTTAATCATACGCGGTTAAAATCGTAGTTTGAGTTTCCCGCGCAAAAAGTCGAGAGAGCTCTTGAAAAAACGCACATAACCTCAAAGGCTACCTCGATAACTCACTCAGGCATCCCCATTAGCCCGTCCGATCTCTTTCTCCCTCTAAAGACTAAAAGCCAAAGCTCGTAATATATATCGCCTCCCCTTCAAAGTCATCAGCGGTGCGTCTATATATATACGATATATATACACATCGCGGAAAGCATAGCAGAGCTATCGCAGTGCTGAGCTTAATACTTAATGAAAGGATAGGGGAACAATGTGTGCAGATCGAGGAGCGGCATGCGATCGCTAAAAGCGCGAGAGAGAGAGAGAGAGTCTACATAACCTAACTATAATGCTATTGGCGGTGGCGCCTCGTTACGCCGCCGCCGGCCGGCTTTTCTCTCTTTAACGAGCCGCGATTCGCATTCTTGACGTTTTATACTTATACTTGCGCGGGTCAGATTTACGCGACGATGTGGCCTTCGGTTTTTGTCTTTCGAGTCTATATGTATACGTGTTGCGATACAGTTTTTGCGATCGTAAAAAGCGTTTGCTTGATATGCCCTCGCGTGTATTTTGAGGTTAGTTTATTGCGTCTGCGCTTCTTAAAAATCGGAAAATCGCTGTACACTGTAAATTGATACGTGACCTCTAGACGTTTTATAATTAAAAAACAGTATATAGTTGCGAGTTTACAAAATTTACGCGGGAAATTCAAATCTGATAAAATCACGCTCGATTTTACCGCAAGTCCATAACTCCAGCGGCTTTAAATCACTCCTATCAAATAATTCAAGCGTCACAGGCAGGCTCGTAGCCAACAATGCCGTAGATCCCGGCGTCGCCTCGTTGGCGGTTATTAGCTTCGATTTGCATGCGAGCCGCCTTATCGGATAGAGCTCTCGCTCGCGCGCGTGTGTTTATTGGAATTTCCGCGAAGGGTTGATGGATATACGCAATTTTTTTTTCTTCTACAGCCGCATCAGAGAGAGAGAAGATCCTATACTCTCGGATTTAATTAAGCGCAATCAAGGCAGAGCGAAATTTACGCACTGGTATTTCTGGTCGAGATTAGTCGCGAAGCCGGCTATCCTTTGTTTATGTTTTGTAGTATACGGAAGAGACTCGCGGCGTCTAACTGTTTCTCTCTGCGGAGCGAATAATAACAATTTTAATTGATAAACGCAGCTAGCAGGAAATAAACGCACGGGTGGATCGTTTTTTTTTGTCGTTCTTGGGTTGTGCGAGTAAATCTTTGGAAATCGTTTAGTGCGTTAATTAAATGTTTATGGCGTTATTTAAAGTCATGTTGCTAGTCTGAATAGATTCTCATCACGAGCGTTTTTATTGTTATTTTCTAATCTCCGTCGTATAATATACTCGCTTCTCGATATAAAGTATGATGTTGTTTGCGCGTAAATAACGATTCGTGTTTTTCCGACGTGTATATTATAAGTATAAACGTCAAACACAAGAAGCTTTATATCTCAACAAATCGATCAAGACGATATTTTGGCTTATCCGTCGCGACACTGAAGACACGTGCGTCAGTATATATATAACTATTCTATACCCACATCATCCCAGGAGAGCCAATTACGCGCAGCTGTTGTCAGTCATCGATTATTACACACACATCAGACACAATATTTTTTTTCGGTGCCCATACCATCGCCTACAAGTACACAATAATTTTTTACACATAATAAGGCTTTGCTTCTTTTCATCGCCGAATATACATCGCTCGAAAAAGTGAGCTCATCCTCGGCCGATAATCTAATCGCTTTTTCTCTCTTACACTTGTGCATCGCGTGCGTACGTGCTCCTTAAAAGTCTTACGAGCGCGCATGAATAAGAAGAAAAAAAAGAGCGCTGAGGTCGCTGATTCACTGACGACCTCGATTGTGTGTACTTACCGGTGAGCTTCGTTGCCGCGAGGGATATATTATGATGCCTTTGATTCGGCGCCGCGATATTGTTTTCGGCTGATGAACTTTGACGTCGGTTATACTAATTCCGGATATGGTATATTATACCCGATGTCTGTTTAGTGGAAATTTCGCTCGATTAATCTAATTGGCCTGATTTGGCGGCCGCTAAAACGGCTTGTTATTAAAATGTCGTTTGCAGGTGTGTAGCCGTGTGTGGGATGGAAACCTAATGAAGTTTTTTGTGCTAGTCGTTCGTAGAAAGATTCCATCTTCTCTCTCTCTGTCTACAAGACAAAATAATTTGAGTCCCAACGAAAAAACCTGCCAATGTATATAACCCAGTGATCCACATCCCGAATATATATAAGCCTCTCGTCGCCGCAGCAGAAGCAGCAGTAGCAGCGTGAATCAGGTGTTTTCGTTGGAAACAATGCTCGGCATCAGCGGCGCAAAAAGACGCAAAAAACTCAGACAATGCTGCCCGCGAGACACTTTACTTGGCAGCTCGCGCATAAATAACGGAATCCTCTGGGGCCCGATCGAGATCGATATAATCGCGAGGATACGCCTACTCCGTCGCTCTCCTTCCCTCGATCTGCTGTATACCTATATACCTATACAACCTACTGCACACGCGTTTATACGAGTCCGGCATGTCAAAAATACTCGTCGCGGCGCCCAGATATGCTAATCTCATGCAGATTTTCGCCGTTTTCGGCTATACACGTGCAGCGCTCGGCTTTTATTTTCCAGCTATATAACTGTACTCTCCTCCGTGCTACTGTTGCGTTTGGGCTTATTAGCGCCTGTCGCCTCTTTAATTGAACTACTCCTATTAGTTCTGTCGTCGCGGTGTAATGTAAGCACATAATTATATAATATTATACATGTCATATCTGCAAAGTGTATATATAACATTGTGCATCGATATTATATACAATCGCTTCTAGAAATCGAAAGAACCGCACGTGGCACATGCGAGGGAGGCCGCAATAACGAGGTTCTGAAAATTGATTTCTTAATTGGGAATCGGGTCGTCGCTCCTTATCGGGACGATCGAAACGATCGCTTTGTGCGCGATGCATAAGTCGCGCGCGTGTTGTGACGTGATCGTTAATTAATATATTATATATACTTATGCGAGAATGTACCGTTCAAACGACAGTCGCGTTTGCATAGAACTGCGATATTGACTTCATTATGGGTATACAGCCAAAGTAGCGTTATATACCTTTACAAATATTATATAAAAGCAATATGTGTATATCTAATCGCCCGAAAAAAGGAGGATAAACCGCGAGCGATGCGATACCGAGTCAGAGGCGTGTGGGCGAAAACGTCATTTTCCGGTTGAGAACCCCGGATTTCGCGATTTAAATTCATGCGGTTTCGCGCGGATGAGATGAAAATCGAGACTACCTACTACTTTGCCGTTGTTGCGCTAGTATAGATGCGGGCAGGAAGATTACGGGCTGCTGCGTATACGGACGAGATTTATCGATCGAGCTCTGGTTGTTGTTTTGCCTGCAGATTGATCGTCGGAAGTGTCGCGCGGTGCTCGAATTATGGAAATCGGAAAAAGTTTTCTATGAAAATGATGATTTTTTTTATTGAAGCAAAGTGTAATACGAGAACCGATACGCAACTATAACTCATCTCTGTATATAGTAACATAACGCAAAATCAAGAGAGGAGATCCCTCGAGGCTCCGATTATATATTTATAAAGCGTCTGAAAAAGTCAACACTGCGATTTCGCGCCTTATCAGCTCTGATCGATGTCGTTTAGCCCGCGGATAGTACGCGGAGCTATGTCCTGCGTATACACAGGACGACGACTTTTTCTCCGGACGCTGCAGCGGAGAACCTGATTCTCGTACGTATTAATAGACTCCCGGAGCTTTATTTTCGACGACGGCAAACATGCGAAATGGTAACTACCCTCGTAAATCATACCCCCGAGGAATTTCAATATTTATACCACTTTATCCAAGCTTATATTGCTTCGAGTGCGTATCATATAATAATTATCATCTGCGCGTCCTTTGTATAAAAGTTCTCGCTGCAGAATTAATTAAGCCGACTGTTTAGCTATAGACCACAATGTCAATGCCAGTAGATATACACAATTTTAGGAACAAACATGCTCGTACGTAAGAATGAATTTTTAAGCAGACCTGTGACATTGTAATAGGGATAATCAGCACAATTAAAAAGTCATCGAACGAACGCGACGAAAGAACCGTTCGTCGTTAATCCGAAAGACAATAGCGCGTGTATAATGAGGCTGTTAGCGCACTAATTCCGCTTTCCTCTGGAATGCAGGAAAATGACAACAGGCGAGAATTCAATGGGCGCGCGCGAGCCTCGATTCCACACCTCATGCATATGCGCGAGCTATGTGACAATCAGAGCCTTGGCAGCGCGCGAAATTCAATTCGGACCTTGGCCTCGTTCCTCGAGGCTCATTCTGCCAGATCTTGAACTTGATCGTTATGTGGAGTCGAGTTTTTTGGAATTCGTCGTTAACTGTTTTAAAAATTTTATTTTTTCTAGCGATTGTTCTACTTCTTATGAATGCCTAATATAGCCTTAAAATAGTAATATTCTCTCGTTATGGAGAGAATCGAAGTTGAAGACTGGTATTGGCCACAAGCCATACAAAATTACCAGAACTTTGCTGCGTTTTAAATACGGGCTATTATAATTTCTCGGCTCAGGCGACATTGCTGCGCGAGTAAACACCAATAGTTGACTAAAGTTGTTCTGTGATCGACCAAGTTTTTGTTAGTTTAGTGTATAGCGAGACTGAACCTATTAGCGTTTCCTATACCTTTGCTACTTTAATAAGGCAGTTAACATTATCGAGTGGAGGATCAAGAAATGAATGCGGGAAGTAGAAAGTCTCTTTTTCTCTAATTTATACAGTGTAAAAACTTTTATTGTGTAAAAAAATTTCAAAGTACAAGTCTTTTTTAGAAATAGTCTATTCCGTACATCCAAGCGTCTCACTACTTCCAGTTTGCGCTCATGAGTACGGTTGCCACCGACCAGGACGCCTTGATGATCTTAAATATTTAATTTCATATGTCAAGAAAAGTAGATGCATATTCGAGATATAATTATAGTTCATTACCGATGTGAAATTCTCCAATGACAGTGGCATTATACCGGCGCTGAGCTGCTCAGACTTGCAGCTCCTCTGGATTATCATTAGCAAAATTCTCCGCGTTTTTACCGACAGTTGGTACCACTGCATGAAGTGCCTGTAGACTTAATGATTCTCAAAAACATGCATAAACGTTCGATGACGATGAATCAGAAAACTGAGATAGACCTTACGTGGCTGTGTGGATTTCACTGGAATAGTGGATAATTTGCTCGCCGCCGTAATTCATGAAGAACACGTGGGTCACCAGTATGGCGCAAGCCAGGATCATCCTGACCATGACCTTTTCGCTGTGAATGTTGTACTGAAGCTGAAAATTGATTTCTTGTGATTATATGTATATCCGTAATGTAGTCATGTGGCGTAAGGATGATATAAGGATCATGATTTACCCCAAATATGAGAAAGGCGAGACAAATCAGGAGACTTAGCTCAATTATAAAGAAGAATCTGCTGAATAATCGCACGATCAGTCGAACTCCTCTGAAATAAAATAAAAAGAATTAGAATTCTTGGTTATCTTCGTGGTAAGAGTAAAAGTGCATGACGTACTTGATAGCTTCCGTGTGCTGATTGATTATGGCGTACATCTTCGACAATACGACGTCGTCTTTTAACTCTCCCAACGACGTTAGTTTACACGAAATTATCAATCTTTTCAATCTATAACTTATTTTCCATATGGTTAATTGCAATAATATGATGTAACCTTGTCTGAGACGTAATCATTATATTGGATAAATCGTCAAGTGATACCTACCCTATGATGGCATACATCCCACAGATGTGTTTGAAGCTGCAGATATACAAGGCCATAACGACAATATAGGCAGTACCGCCGTAGAAGATACCAGAACAGCCATGCAACATGACCTGTAGATGATGCACTTGTTCGTTGATGATCCAGTCTTTGGAGTAGTATGGAAAAATCATCGAATAGTTCTTCAAGGCGGCTTCGTCGTTGATCAGGGGTATATAGGTCAGCATGAGATATAATACGTAAGAGCTGATGGTTATAACTGAAAATTGCAGTTGCGGATCTGTCGATAATGTTTGAGTGTAAGGATTGATTGATCTGCTTACCCATGAATAGAAATGTCAGGGACCTTCCTTCGCACGAGAATTCTGTGAGTATTTCGATCTCCTTTGCGTCTGTCAGCGTTTCCCAGTCTGCTGAGATTTTTCTGTACAGGTACTTCACCTGGACGTGGAGAAAAATATTTGTAAATCAATCGAATGCAATAGTACATTGAAAAAACATCGAATGAATAGTACATTGTAAAACTAGAGGGGAATTTGGATTTTTCATTCGGATTTGGTCATGCGAGTCTGAAAAAGCCACTTCCCGTCCTGTTACGTACATGGAATAGGCCCTTTTTTGTTCACAGGAGACGAATGGAAAACTTGAGGACAAATATCTCAAAATTTTCAAAACTTTCACTATCTTTAAGCACAGGGAGGAAAAATTTTTTGTTTTCCTATGCGTTTTTCATGCTTGAAAAAGGGCCTTTTTCATGCACGTATTGTAAAAAATCCTTATAATTATTTTCGTTCATTACCACATGAGTTCTTATGCCGAGCATAGTGATCTGGGCAAAGCCGCCGACAATCATCAGAAGAGCGACCAAAGTCTCGAAGTACGTGACGATGTCGTTGTTGGCGTCTTCGTTAAGTCCCAAGCCCTATGGTATTTCTTTTTAAAAATGTTTTCTTTCTAGCTGACTATTAAAAGCAGAGTTGATTATTTACCAAAGCTACTACCGTGGAAAATGAGTATACCACATAGAAGCTGTAGATCAAGCGATTGACGAGTCTTGAATTGTAGGGCCATATCCCACAGCAGTTCATGAGAAACTTCTGGAGCTTTACGTAAGGTATAGCCAAGTCAGGCTCGTCCGTAGGCATCACACTACACTTAGCTTACCGAAGCCGACTGCAAAGTAATTCTAGATGGCTTCTTAAAAGCGTCCTTCCTTCGTATTGATACTGTGTACACGCGTTATGATGTACGGCCTAACTCATATCCTACGATCCTAATGGTTATTACTCAGGTTTTACGATCCTTAAAAAGGCTAGTGCGATTAGCTGTTTCCGAAGAATTTAATTGCGCAATTAATCAATTAATGAGATGAAGAGAGCAGTTACCGCCGCTGACTAATGATGATGATTCTTATGGTCTGCAGTTTTTACTCGAGTCTAATGTTAAAAGTTCGCGGCTTTGAAAGGAGTTGAATTATTATCGGTGTGTATTAGGTATCCTATTTTACATTAAGACACCGGTGAGAGTGAGGTTTGAGAAGGTTCAACGAACTTTTTCATGTACAAAGTTATATATACATCACTTTTATCAAAGAACGCTGTATTTACAAACTGTTGAAACGAATTTCTAACTTTAGCAGTTCACAATTTGACTGCGTTAAACATCGAAAGAACACATGTTATATGCAGTATTTACAGTATATCATATTGCTATACGTTCTATAATGCATTCAGCTTGGGTTATTAGCGCGCCAAGGACGGTTGACCTTCTGCGTTGTCAGGAGCACAGTGGCCATGGACCAGGACGTTCTTACGATCTTAAACCAAATACAATTGGCTTAATGAAAACAAAACTTGTGTGATATGTAATTCGAGGTAAACATTACCGATGCGAAATTCCTCAGCGATAGCGACATATTGCCTGCCGTCAAATAATCTGGCTTTGAACTTCTGCATATGATCATGATGAGGATTTTCCGAGCTTTGGCAGATATCATGTACCAGTCGATGAAGTACCTGGTGAGAGTGAAAAGAACTTTGACAACCAAGTTGATTTCATCAATGGGTATGACTCAAAAGAAAAACTCACGCGGCATATTGAACATCGGTTGAGAACTGTATGACTTGTTCTCCGCAGTAGTTCATGCAGAACACGTGGACAATGAACATCACAGCGATCATCAACATTCGCATCGCTAATCTGACGTTGTGCTGATTGTACTTAATCTGGAATTAATTCAGGAAAGTTTATAGGCTTTAGTGGAAAATTTATTGTATAGTTGAGCACTTACGTCGAATATAAGAAAAGCCAGGCATATCAGAAGACAGATTTCCACTATGAAGAAGGTTCGACTGAAGATTCGATTGATCTGCTGTAGACGCCTGGAAAACGATCGTCAGAAAGATGTTAAATTATTGATAAATGCGTTTCCTTATATGCAAAACAGACAAAAGGAACACCCTAAAATTATATTCAATATCACACTTGATAGCCTGTTTGTGTGTGTAGATGATCTCGAACAAACCGGGAATGACGTCCTTGTCATCGTTGAGTTTGTTCATTAACTGATCCTTATTCTTCGTCATGTTCTCCAATCTGCACCTGTGAAGAACAGTTATGCGTTTTAGATCAACGCATATCTCGTTGAAAAATAAAAATATCAGTACTAAAATCAATGCTAAACACCTAACGATCGCGTAGAGGGCACAGACATGCTTGACGCAAGTGATGTAGATGGCCATGAAGGCAATGTAGGTGATGCCTCCACAGAAGATGCCAAGACCAGCGTGTATGAATACCTGGTGCACGCGAAATTCTTTGTTCAGTATCAGCAGATTCGTGTAGTAGGGAAAAGTGTGCGCGTAGTCTTTTGAGGCATCTTCACTGGTTATGATGGGGACGTAGGTCAGAGCCACAAAAATGAAGTAACCGGGAATTGTGCACACTAGAATTTTGGTTGACGATGAAACAACTGTAGAATTTACATCGAAGGTGATGTAACAAGATATTAAATGGATGCGTACCTACGTATAGGAAAATCTGAGCCTTTCCTTTCAACATAAAAGATTGTAAAATCGCAGCCTCCTTTTCGCTCGTCAACTCTTGCCAATCTCTCCGAATCTGATCGTACAAACTCTTCACCTGGGTATAAAAATATTCTTGCTGTACATATGCTAGATATAGATTTAACTTTAGCTGTAACTTGAACTAACCTGGTTTTGTCTACAAAACAAGACAATGCACTTGGCTAGGGCACCGAAAATCACAAACATAGCTACTATCGTCTCGTAAATGATTACCAACTCAGTGCTCCACTCTTCTCCCAATCCCGCAGCCTTCGAAACAAAAAGAAGAAAGTAATTATCAAAATTTGATACAACACAATTCGATAATGAATTCTGTAATGCTCACCATTGCAACGAAAAGCGAGAAGAAGGAGATAATAGCACAGGAGAAACAGATCCTCTGTGTGAGTTTGTTTTGATAAGGCCAGAGACCAAGACATGACAGCAGGTATATCTGCGGAAAATCGAATATATTCATGTTCTTCCAGCCGCAACATCCCTCTGTCTTAGTATCCTGTCGTCAATCGTTACTCCTTCATCTGGGTGTCACCGTTAAAATTATCGATTCGCAAATTAACGACACTTGCTTCAACAAGAACCATTAAACTTTGCCTCTTATAGATTAAATTGTCCGAGCCAAAACTTTCTCATTGGATAACATATATAACATCATCGAGCCATTAAGCTATATATACACACGTACGTACACCACAGGTATATAGCCGGCATAAGAAACTGCCGATTCATCGCAATCGCATAACGGAAATCGGCTTTTGTTGTGGCCAGCCGCGAAAATACACACCTGCTGCAGTATGCGCTCGCAAAATATTTCGTTAACGGAACACGACGGAAGCTGCGCGTTACATTCAAGGACGCTGGAAGTAGCAAGCGAGTTATGTACCGCTTCGGCGAGTCGTCTTTTTGCCATGTACGTTCGATCGAGAGGAAAAAGAGGATGACGAGGTGAAGGGGGCAAGAGTTTTTGGGACACCAGATATTTTTCTGCGCTTTACGAGGGTGTGACTGCATGATCATCAAATTACTTGTATGTATATAAGCAAAGAGAAGAACTGCGCGCACCGTTGCATCGAGCATAAAGCTCTCTCGAGGCGAGGGTGCGACTCATCGATAAGCCCTTCTCTCTCTCTCTCTCTCTCTCATGCCGCAGCGGTTGACCTCGGCTCGAGAGGGTCAAAGTCAACGAACTCACATCCTCACATTCTCCTCAGTGTCCAAGTCGAGGACTAGGAGAGGAAGACTTCGTTATGAGACTGCCGGGCGTTTATTGCGCGACGTGTACACTCGGCTCTATGCAAATGCGCGACGCTAAGCTACGCTTGGTGTCGGTGGAAATCATCGAGACAGAGGAAGAGAGAGAAATGTGCTGATAAGATGAGAGTTGATATGGATCGGATGGGATATTTTTTGTTGTCGTGGGATATACGTGTCGTAAATGTTTGTTGTCGCTGGTGCGACGAATTTTATTTTTCTCTTGTGTAACGTTTGGAATGTATGTTCGAATGTATATGGTTTTAAATTTTAGCCATTTTATGTCTCATTATAATTTTAAAACTGAGTATTATGATTTTTTTGAAAATATAGTTTTCAAATTCTTTTGTTTTTTAAATTTCGCATTCCTCGTATTATATCCCCGGTACAATCGCTCGTCTTCCAGTTCTAAGCTCATATAATAAATCACCTTATTCCATTGTCTCATTTCCAGCGGTTGATAATGCAAACATCCAGAGCATTGATTCGCAGGTGATGGTAACGGAGTCGCGCGACGATATGCAATCGCGTTTCAAGGTAAAGAAGACATTCGCTCGCGTCGAGTTTCCTTCTTTCCAGCGCAGGTGGCGTTCGCGAATCGGAAAACCATCTATTCTTGTGTAATTTTAATACTCTCGTTTTCTCATTCAAATTCCGCTTTGACATTTATGAATGAATTCAACGTACTCTTTTCTCTCCTTAAAAAATCAATAGCTACATGAATGTAATAAATTTTAATTGCTTACGCAACCATTGTCATCTCAAAATACGACCTGTGTCGAGTACTCAAATAATTGAAAAACTTCACCAAAATTTTGCATCAATTTTCAACTAAATAAACCCTTCACTCTAGCCGCTTCCCTCTAACAAGCAAAGCACGTTGCAGCTTAATACGTGAGCCGCGTTATCATCGTTCGACTGCGTCCGCCGAGTCTGGCGTATCGATTCGCGAACGCATATATACACTCGCTTCGTTCTCTTCGGCTGAATAAAAACACGCAGCTCTCGTATATTTTCATTTTATCCGTATTATATGTACAACAGGCGCTTCCATTACTGTAGATACAGCGTGTGTGTTCGTTTTTTTTTTCACGCTTGTTTTATCATGTAGCTGTATTACACTTAGTCGAGGGGGAAAAAAAGCTAATTGCTGATTGGAAGCGACCGAGTTTTCGCTAATTACAGCGTTACTGCAATCTCAGTTTTTACAAAATTAAAAGCTTCCTTTTACACCGGATGAAAAAGAAGGATCTGTTTCGTATACTTCAGATAAAAGTGACGATGAATAATCTTGAGATAATAATACATTTTTCGTTTTTATATAACAGCTTTCATTTAAAATTTTTAACAGCTACTGAAAATTTAGTAAAAATTGACGCAGACTAAAAGCTGTATTTCTTTCAGCGTTTATTTATTCAATATAATGCGCCGCTTCACGCCTCTTCAACTCTCCTATAATACCAACAAAACATCATTGTTTAAAGAACGTCATTGTCGTAAGAAAAGAAAAAAAAAACCTCATACCGAGGTTTACGGCTGCATAGAGCGAAAAGCAGCCCATTGATAATGCACGACGTCGAGGCGCATATCGATCCTCGGCAGCCGACGGTGCCGCGCCGGCGCTTCCGACTCTGGTTCCCTGCACTGGTCTGGCTTCCCCAGACATGGTTCCACTGAATTTTCTGGTGAAATTTTCATTTTAGAGAGAAAATTTGAGGGTTTTTATTTTTGGAGAATGAATTCTTGAGTCGAGTGGGAGTTTAGCTGAGCTGAGGTGTTTTATGGCGTGGGTGGAGTTGGTAGTAGGTATTGATTACCGGGCTATAGTCGGGGCCTCGTGTTTCATTTTTCCTTTATCGACGCTGATGTCGCTGGTATGGAAGGTTCGTTATACCTGTAAGGTTTTTTATTTCTGAAAACACGTACACTCGAGTGTAAGGTATAACTGAAATCATATGAAACTTTCGCCTATTTTTGAATTAGTAGTAACCAGAGTGTTCAGGCAGGCTAAACCATTTGTAAATGAAAACACGTAAAAAATAGCATAATCCACCATTGTCTCTTTGTATTGATAATAATCCACAAATAATAAAAGAAAGAAGAGGGCATCGGAGAATATTCAATCCTCCGTTCAACACATCAGCTCATAATAACAAAAAATTAAAAGTATATTCTTTCTTATTCCCAATAAATAAAAAACTTTCAAAACTAGGATATTGCAGTGATTTTCAAGTTCAGGTTCAACGATCTCGTATAAACACACTCGAATCCCTATATCGCATACACACACATACATGTATATTGTATACTCGAAACGACGGACGCGAGAAGCAGCGGCATCAGCGAGTTACTGGGTCACGCATATATGTACATCCCGTTTTTCCCCTTTTTTTCGAGCAGCCATCTGCACAGACTCGCACTCTCGCACGAGCTTTCAGGGGCTTTAACTATATTCTCGCTCTCGTCGCGCGCGCGCGTTTCTCTTACTTTTACTTTTTTAACACTGATGGAGTTTGTCTATATACAAACTCGTGACTGCGAGCTTTCCTTTTCACTTCGATGATATGGAGGCTCGTTCAAATGTACTGCATTTTATGCCTTTGAATATAAGCTTGATTTTTCTATTGTGTTTATAGTTCGGAATAATTGAATGATTATATTTTTATGTAAATTTATTCGACATGTGTGTTTATAAATTACCACTTATACCAATATTTCTTGTTCGTCTCTCAACTCTCACGATTCGAAGGAATAACCAGCTTTCGTCCTCCTATTATAAAAAAAAGCAAATTCTCTCCCTCTCCAGGACACCGTATTACATTGCAGGTCGACATCAGCTGCATTCCATGATCCCGCGTCGTTTGAATACCGAACTCCAACTCCCCATATATGTATATACTCGAGAGAAAGAGGGAAAACGGAGGGTGACGGCCTCCACCTATTCCTCCTCCTCTCGTTGGTTACACGAACGACTCGTCGCAGTATAGCACGCACGTGGCCCTGACCTTGTTTATATACTCTCTCGTGCGTGTGTATGTGTGCAGCAATAGCTTACCCTTCCTTCCTTCCTTCTCTTTCGGCCGCCGCCGATATGCTGCATCACATATATACAGCCAAAGAGGGAGAGAGAGAGAGAGAGGCAGATCGCTTCCGGGGAATCCCTTTGACCGGAGCCAAACCCCCTCTCTCTCTCTCTCGGTAAGCGTGACTGTGTGATGGTGTGGGGATTGTTTTGACGCGTCGACGCTGCAGCGGCGTTTATCGGTTTGGGTGTGAGGTGCGGCGAGAGAGTATACGACTCTGTCGCGCACGTGACGTAAGGCTGTACTTATTATAGGCGCGGTGACCCCGAGAGACGAGAGTTCGTCTATTTTTAGAACGTTTGTTTTGCTGCGATCGTTTATGCGTGTGTGTGTGTGTGTGTGTGTGTCTATATATGCGCGTCTGACTAGACTTGGTAGTTTCTACTTGCGAGTACTGTGTTTCTTTGTGCGAATGATGTTTTTTTTTCTTTTTTAAGAATGACATCAGAGAATGCTTCTCTATTATTTAAAATATAGCGAGAGCATCGTCGGCGGCGGTTGTGGTTCAAAGGTAAGAGTTTCAGACTTGCAAGAGTTCACGATAGTAGAGTAACGCCACTTTTTAGGATAATAAAACCTCTAACAGTGCATCACCTAATAGATAAATCCCTAAAGTCATTATTTGGTACCGTCGGTTATAGGTGCTAATTCCATCGTTTCCAATCGACGATATATATGCGATCGGCAGGAACCGACCCTCGCAACAAAATTTCATCTCAAAAAAAGAAATCAGATACGTCGGAAAAGCCATGACGTCAGCAAACACAGAGCCCTTCAGGACCATTCACCCCGACTATCCATTCAGCCGTATATACTATCAAGCCACCCAACCCCTTCCTCTCTTTCTCCTCGTCTTCTCCCCGCATCACCCCCCCGAAAGAGAGACAGACGACTATAGTTCTCTCTCTCGCTCTGTATTCGTATATACATATACCTACACACAGCTGTACAACATTTCACCTGGTCTAAAGGGGGGGAGGTAGGGGGAGGTGCGGCCAGACACGACCTTTATCTGTCTGGGCTCCCGCGCTCGGGATATCCCCCGCGACGCGTGAAGTACCTACTTCGCCACGAGCCAGTCTCTCTCTCGCTCTCTGTGGCTTGGTTCGTTTGGAAGGTCGAGGCTGCAGCCGAGTTTAATCTGGGTCACGACCTGTTTCCACCGCGAAAAATAAGCCAAACTATTGGGACTTTCGTATATACTGCTGTAGCTGATGTTCAAGGGTATACGAGTCTGTGAATGAATCACACCGTTGCTTTAATATATAGATTACGTTGCGTAATATTTCTGATGAGGTCGTTGACCTATATTGAGTGTATGATATTGTTTTAACCTGTTTACATATTTTTCATAATGGACTTTTCCCTTCGGCTGAGTTTTCGAAAACAAGCGAAATTATAAACGCAAAGCATGTATATACAAACAATAAGGGTTGACCACCGAGCAGCCGAAAATCGCAGCAGGCAGCATGTAGAGCTGAAATCGACTCGAGAGAAAGCAGCCCACTTTCACTCCCGCAGGGCTCACTCTGGCGAGCCACTCTCGAAATGCAAATGAAATATAATAAAAAGCAAAATTATTACACAAAAGACAAGTCCTTCGTACAATTCTGATTTATTCTTAAATAATCATTACTCGCTACATTATATACTTAAACTTGACAATCAATTCAACAGTCGTACTATATGCCTCTCGTCCTCGCGATGAAAATTAAAAGCAGTTCGCGCGTCTATTATATAGCCACTACACCTATACCGACCTCTCTATTTTTCTATATAATAACATTGATATAAGGCCATAAGTGAATGAAAATCCTATATTATAAATTTATAACATTCAGTAGCGCATCGTATCAGCTACACACCTATACCCTAAGCGTATACATATAAATCGTCATTGTCTTTTAATAACAATCTTCATTTTTATTCTTTCGCTTCATCGTGATAAAACTCCGCTGTCGAGGCAGTGCTCCGGCTTTTTAATGGATTCGTTAAGGGTCGTGTATATAAACGCCGTCGCCGCCGCCACTGTCGTTTTTTTTTCTTTCTCCGTGCAGACGAGGAGAAATTGCGCTGCGAGGCTTTGGTTTGCTGGTTCTCTTGAGATCGGCGCGCTGTGATGGACGGTATTGCAAATATGTACATAAAAAGAAAAAAGAAAAAGAAAAAACGGGGTATAAATGATCTACTTGTCAAAAGCAAAAATATCTCAAAGAAATCGAAGGATAACAGAATGTGTAATGTGCATGTGAATGAAGTCAATAACAGTAACACAGATTTTTTTTGGTTTTTTGTTCATACATTTATTTTGCGTTTATTTACTTCAATCGTCGGAGCATCCGTGCAAAAAGTCACTTGGAGAACAAGCGAGTCTTAGAGGCGGGTTGAGGCGGCGTTGTATCTTCGCTTTTTTATGAAGTTTTTTTTTGTTTTTGTTTTTTCACTTCCGCTATACTCCGCACTTTGTTCTTTTTTTTATAATTCACTTAATAAAAACTCCTCTCACATTTTTTTACGACGCTGCTCGCTAACATTATCTCTATACTTGTGTGTTCGGGTGTGTGTCTCTGTGTGTTTTTGTCGCACGAAAATTCTCTTTCTATCTCCTCCTTCGCCGCCTTTCGCATACAAAGTAGAAAAAAGCGCGCCGTGTGCCGCTGGTATACATATACAACATTAGATAATCATAATTATAATAGTAATTAAAAAAAAAAGACAGAGGATAACGAATTATCCTTCGTTTCTGTACATATATACGCACACGAGGATCGCGCGCGCGAGAGAAATCAAGTGTGCACAAGCAAGCGAGCGATAATGTTAATCTTAGTGATATAAGGGGGGGCTGGTGTTGCCATACAAAAAAGGGGTATGGGGGAGAAATCATACAGAAAAACAAAGACGAGAGACCTGGAATGTTTTGCATGCACACGCGCACGCACGAGAACGCAGTAGTCTAATTAATTAATCAATCAATCGGTTAATTGAGCAATGAAAACGGGGGTACGGAGGGGGAGAACAATGCGATATACAGTGGGGCATGTTAGATACGTTATTATATAGTAAAAGACAAAAACTAACAACTAAATTGATACTCTGCTTCCTTCCTCTCGAAGCAAGTGCGCGATTGCCTAACGCGACTTCACAGAAAAGAAACGTAAAAATCGTGGCTCGCAACAAATCAAAGGAGAGGAGGCTCGACCGCTCAAAATAAATTAGGCTCTAAATAAATATATTTATAATTCATAATCCGTATGTGAGTGTACGCGCGAGACGAGCGACGGAGTTCGTTTTGTATAATAATAATAATAATAATAATATATACGCGTGTACATTACGCTGTACGACGCCGAGTCTTCCTTCCCGCCGCGGAAGAAGCATTTTCTTTCATTCGTCGTCTAACACTTATTTCAACAGCTATCAGTGTCGGCGTGTCTAAGTGAGTGTATCGGCTTGTGCATCTCATCGACCGATTTGTGTTCGTGTTCTTTTTTTTTCACTAAATTACAAATATATATAATATGCAGCATGTATATTTATAAAACTCGAGAACGAACGCTCCACGGCCGAGCTCGACCGCTCTCCCCATTCGCCCGTCGGTTCAGACGCACGCCGTGTAACTCACTTGCTTCTCTTTCTCCTATATATATTTATATGTACTTTAAATCGTTATTGTGTACTACGTCTGCTTTTTTCCTCTTTTTGTCTGTTTGAGTCATTCTCTCTCTATCTCTCTCTCGCCGCATTCACGCGCACAGATAAACGCTCAAACTCTCCTCGCATTTAGACATTATGCAAAAATACTAGTTGAATCCCTGTACAGAAGAAACTTCGACAGTGTTTGTGTATGATTTTCTTTTTTCATCGTTTTTATAATCAGCGCAGGTCCGTCGTCTCTTTTATGCCCGATAGATATTTCTACTTTTGCTTCGAAACCACCCTCATACGCGCGCCTTGCTTACTCTTTCTCATCTCATCAGCTATAATAATTCATATTTACTTCTGCTTCTAAATGTTTACTTACAAGGTATTTGGTTTGCTTTATGCAACACACTCCGACGTGCAACGTGTTTACTTTTCTTTACTTTTTTTGTGTCATTTTCGACTTTTCTCGCTTCCTCTCTCGCTCCAACATTCTCTCATGACACTCTCACTCTCTTTCTTGCTACCTCTCTCCCATCTTTAGGTATATAAATTATGGTAATGATTCGGTAGTATTTAAGATTATCGTTATTATTAATTACTTTAATATTATCGCAATAATCAACGCGACACCGCCTTTGTCGTCGCAGGGTCTATCTTTACACAGTGCGCTGCTCACTCTCTCGCGCTCTCCTTCCTTTCTCCTCTCCTTTCTCCCCTGTTTACGTCTCCGTCGGTAAAGAACAGGTGACGAGGGAAAAGTGGCGGCGTCAATCGTCAGCTCGAGACCGTCACCTTTCGGGGACGTCGAGAGCGGAGAACAAGAAGCAGGTGTCGGAGGAGACGGCGGCGGCGAAGAAGAAAGAAGACGCGCGACGCAGAGTTCTGTTTGCTTCGTCCTCGGGCTCGTCGCGTATACAAATCCACCGACGCGGTATACAATTTAAAATAAAAAAAAGAAGAACAGAAGAGAAGAGTCGGTCGCACTGTCAACAGTGCGGCGCGCTCTCAGCCCCGTGTTTCTCGTCATCTTACAATCATAATCATCATTTCATCATCGTCGTCTCGCGTTTTTTGTTCTCGTCAGGCAGGCTAAAAAAGAGTCCTCTCTCTCCGTCTATCTGAATGCGTGTCTCCCTCTCCGTGCGCGGCTAGTGTTGAGAATAGTCGAGTAGCTCGGCCGCTGAGCTCAGAGCAGGCGGTCGTCGTCCCGCAGGATGTTGGGGCCAGGGGCCGGGGCAGGTCACTTCTTGCTCTTTTTTGCGGGCGGCTCCTGGACTGAGTCCTGCGAGGAGTCCTCCTCGGTGCCGAGCTCCTCGCCGCTCTCGTCCGTCGGCCTGGGAGTCGCGGCATCCTGGTTGCTACTATCCTCGTTGGTTGGCAGCGAGTCGTTAGTGTTGTCTTCGGCATTGAGCACCGCGGCAGGCGTTGTGGTTGCGCTGACGGGAGTCGCAGGTTTGTCAAGCGAGTCCTCTGTGAACGAAGTCGTGGTGCTGTTTTCATCGAGGTTGGCCGCGGCATCGGAGGCCTTGCCATTGGAAACCTTGCCGTTGTTATCCGCCGACAAGTTCGGCACAGTCGTCGTGGCGGTATTTACCGCGGACTCCTGGTTACTATCGTCGGAGGCCGTGGCACCAGCAGCGCCCTCGCCGTTATTCGCCGCGTGTGAGTTTCCGTTCTCCGTGGCAGGCGGGGCTGCGTCGCCATTGCCTTCTGGAATACCTTCGAGCAAGTCAGGCTTTAGCTCCGAAGCCACATAGTGCGTCCACAAGGCGAGCTCCACTCGGTGTGGACTCCAAGTCGTACCATTTGTGTCTAAAATGTTAGAGAAATTAATTAGAATCAGCATTTCATATTGCGGTTCTTGTGCTTTTCTTTTAATCTAACGTAGATTAAAAGTTCATTCTACAAGCGTCGTCTCTCAGTCGAGTATCGTCTATAGAGATGAAAGAGACTTACTGTGTTTGTTAAGCCTCTCGACAGTGTTCTGAATGTGCTGCACGAAGTTGAGATACTCCTTGGTGGTGTAGTCGATGCCCTCGATCTCGGGAATGGCCATGAGGCACTCGTCGGCCATGAAGGGTGCGTTCTCAGGCGAAGCAGCAGCGAGCAGTGCCGAGGCCATCGTCGTGCCGACGCCCTTCAAGTTCGACAACGCGGTGATAGCCTGCTCCAGGTTTGGCAACTTCTTGAAAGCCTTCTTTGTCTCAGCCATCACTGCCCTAGGTGTGTTTACCTTGACAAGGTAAGAGAGCTGCGGGTAGAACTTGCCACGCTGAAAAGTGGAATCGCTCGTTAGTAAGTATACTCAATTCTCAATCGTATGAACGACAGGTGTAGGTTTTTAAATTTGCTACTTACGATTTGTTTCCACTTCATGGTCTGCACCAATTCCTCGTGGTTCAAGTGAGCATCCTTGCCACGCGATTTGATCTTCTTCGGAAGTTCATTTTGGTACCTGAAACAGAAATGCAAACGTGATGTAAGTAATCGTAAACCAAACTCGTACAAAATTTCATATTAGTAAATTTAATTAATATCCAGATCTATTAAAACGTGTATGTACAGTAATTCTATCACGAACGTTCAACTTTACTCTCGGTTAAAATACGGGTATCGCAAGTGTCAAAGCACGAGCGACATTCGAATTCACATACAGCCAAACGAATCGTCAAAACGTTCGAAAAAACCACAACAAAACCAGGAAGCTTCAGTCAACGCGCAGGTGCAACGATGCAGCGTAAAGAGAGAGGGAGAGCGCGAAATCTCTAAGCAACCTTGACATACAAGTCGGCCCGCCGGAATAGGGAATGAAAACAACGGCGGCGCGCGTATGTATGCGTTACCATGTGCCTCTCCCGCGCGATAAAGTGTGCAGTGCGTCGACGGTCGCCGGCCGGCGCGGAAGACCATAATATCATCTATCGCGTGTCCCGATACGTTTGACAGATCATTGTCCGATCGCGTCAACTTGGAAATTTTCCGAAAAACGAGGTGCGTCACAAGAAATTTTCATTTTTCTGTTAATCACAACGCCGGCTATTCTCGAAATTTCTGAGCATACACCAGGTGGTTTGTTTACGTGGCAAAGTGTCAAGTTGCAAGCGGCTCTCGTCCAAGCAAGCTCATCGAGATGCCGTGCGAACTGTCACACTCTCTCTCTCTCTCTCTCCTCAATAATTAACATTGCACCCTTCAGGTGTTTCCACTTTGCATTCCAATCGCGCTGCTGTCTTATCGCCCGCCTTATCGGAGTTAACCTCGATCGCGCGCGAGTGCTTTTGGGGTACAGCTCGTTTCTGCTTAAAGTTTAAAAAAGAAAGCTAACGCTTTAATTCATCGTTTGTTACACAGGGAGATCTGCAAAAAAAGCCGAAGCGAAAAAGCAGCGACACAGCTCGGCGTCCCTCTTGCTACACTCGCGCGATCGAAGCCATCGCAGGCACGGCTCTTCTCTGCAGAGCCCCCACCAACCGTCTCTGTCTCTCTCTCTCTCTCGCTCTCTCCGTAACTCCCCAACTCCGAAATTACGCGAGCTCCGAAATAGCCCTTCTGTAAACCCTGAGTGTCTGTGAAATAGTAAAATCGAAGGGTGTTGACGAGGTATAAGCTGGGAAAAGAGGATCCTCGGGAGCAGCGGCCGCGAGAAAGGTCGTGAGAGCGCGACGCCATTGCTGCGCGCGTGTGCGTCCCCTCGCTCCGAAGCGCTCTCTCTTGCGGGCTTTGTTCGCTTGTATCCCGAGAACGTTAGCTATAAAAAACTTTGGAGTTGATAGTAATGCTGATGAAGTACTGACCAGTTGTCGAGCTTGATGAGTTCCTCGGGCTTCTTGGACTTGTGGTTCTCGGCCTTGAGTCTAAGCGCCTGGGGGTAGAGTTTGAGGACGTGCTCGAATTGGCTGGCCGTGCCCTCGGCGAAGAAGGTCGCCGTGTCCCTCACGGAAGCCATGACTACTCCTCCGAGTCCTTCGTCTTCACCGATTCTCAGTAAAGCAGCAACTCGAAGACCGTCGTGTCTTCTTCTCTCGCCAGTAGCGGCTCGGCGAACAGAGAGAACGAGAGGAGCGTCCCAGGCGGTACCGCCAGGTGGCGTCTGCTACTGCCCTCGGGGCTTCTCCCACTGCTGCGGTTCCTCGTCCTCGTCGTCGTCGTCGTCGTAGTCGAGGATAAATTCCTCCGGTATGATGCTCCTATGATCCTATCTCTCTCTATCTATCTCTCTCGGGGTTCACTCACACACGCGTGCGCGCGTCACACACCGACGATTGAGGTTAGGACTGGCGACTGCACCACTCGGACGATTGAACCGCTGCTCGGAGCAGAACTGAGAGAGCGCCGCGCGGCGAACACGGACCTTGTCGGACTGCTATGAACTGCAGAGGGGCCGAGTACTAGCGAATGCTCGACTCGATCGCTCGCTCGCTCGGCTCTGTGTGTTCTCTCTGTGTATGCCAGTGCTGCGCGCCGCCGGGTGGGGATCGCACCGCCAGGTGGCGACACCCGAGAGCCAGCGTTGCTGTAGGTAGAGAGCTGTTACGTGCGGCTGCTGCTGCCGCCTTCCCCTGACCTCCCCCGACCCCACTCTCCCGCGCGCCACCCCTCTGGTATCCCGTAGCGTACAGTAGGTATATACTCTGCCGTCGCTCTGTAGACGTTGGAGATTTTAAGCTGTTCTTCCACCGAACGCTGCTCCAATCTTTTGTGTGCCGTCGCAGCTGCTTCTCAATTTTTAGCTTATTCGAAAATTTTTTTTGCACCCATTACTTTGTTCGCGAAACGCGCTTCGAATTTTTATTTTATTCGTTTGAAAAAAAATCACAGGATACGCCTGTTCGGCAGCCAAGCAATTGCGAGTAAATCTTTTAATCTCGGATCTTTTCGAATCTCATTCTCGCGGTTGCCAAAGAAATCGGCAGAAGCACGTGCGCGAGCGCCGGCGCCGCTCGTCTTGTTTACGTTTAGAAAAGCGCCCAGAGGCTGCAGCTCGCGAACGAAAAAAGGAGGAGGCCGCTTCGGTGGAACTAGTGGAGGCGAGCCTTTAAACCGTCGATAGCGCGCTGCTCGGCGCTCTCTCTCTCACTCCTCGTCGCTGCTGCATTATGTATTATACGAAATTTTCGACCGTTCAGCTGTCACTCCGCGGTAGCGCGTTGCGCGCGCGATACTTTTTAGAGAGATTAGAGCGGCGGCGACGCGCGCTTTTAGGTTATGCCGGGGACTATATGCGCCCCTTATCTCGCCCCCTTTGTCTCGTTGTTGGGCAGAGATGGAATATTCGTCCTCGTTCCATTTTATTTTTTTTAAATCATTTTTTCCTTCTTAATTAAAAAAAAGAAATACGCAACTGAACATTTCTCTGAAATGAGTGAGAAATTAAAAAAATTCTCGCAAAAGTATTTCTCAATTTTAAATAAACGAAGAGCGTCGGAGCGCTTTTTCTAAATTTATCTACACGCTCGAGTCTGTAGAGCTCGCTCGCTCGACGAGGATGACGAAGCGAGCGAGCGCAAGAGAGACGAAGCGAGCTGCCGAGCGAAAACGGGAACGCCGGCCGAGGTCTGCCAGCAGCAGCGGCAGCGGAAAGTCGATTTGCCGAGCTCTCTGATGCTGTAGGCGCGCCGCGACTGTGTATTTGTATGTGTTGGTGCACGTGTACCCGTGCGCGAGGCCGTCACATGACGGTAACGCGACCAGCGAGGAGCGAAAATTTTGTTCCGCAAATCATTGGGGATTGGATTCGATTTGCGCGAAACCGAGGTGTTGATAGAATTTTGAAGCGGGTTTTTTAACGTTTTATATAAACCGGGATGGTGGGTTGAGGAAGAAACGGCGATTTAAACGGAAGCGCGGAATGAACGCTCGGTATTTTCTAGAAACTTCGCGATTCTCAGTTCTGTCACGGACTCAATATCTGGCCAGATGTGGTTTTTTTCCTGCTAACTCGAGTGACTAAAATTTTCGTGGAAAATGTTTTTGTTTCCTTCGACGAAGCCACGCATTTTTATGAGTAATCGAGCCAATATCAATTAAATTTTATATCCCACCCAACGATTCTTCCATTGTTACGCATTCGCAGATAGCAGGAAAGTAATTAATGAGGAATTAGGTTGGCGTCAAGCGCAAGCCGCGCCGGAGTCCGCATCCGCGAGATCTCTAAAGCTGATCCTGAAAAAGCTCACCCGATTCTCCTGATATATATTCAGCGAGACTGCGGAAAATATTTCATGACGGTAATGCATCGTCAAGTGACGATCCCATCTCTCGGGTTGGCTGGCTGCACACGCTATACCTATATCTGTCTCTTGGTATTTCCCCCACCAAGCGCTTATAGGTTATATGCCGGCTTGGCGCAGGGTGAAGGAGAGAGAGCTTCGAGGGGTCGCACAGGGTGGGGGAATTGAAGGCGGGAGCAGAGGGGCAGAGAGAGAGGTTTTGAGGTTAGGGCCCCCCTCTGCGCGCATCCTCGCTCAGCCAGCCGCTCCCAGTGCTCCCCTCCAATTTCTCGGCAAAGCCGACGGCGACGGCGTCGATGGAAGATTGTGCGCCTTTTATATCGCTCGCGAGCACGTCGAATTCGCACGCAGGAATTCGCAGGCGCGCTCGCTCTTTCTTTCTCTTGCGCGCTGACTTATACATTTTATAACTTTATGGAGACTGTGAGAGCGCGCCAGGCCTTGAGAGCTGCCAGAGGAGACACGGCAATTTCGCGCGATTTTCTTCTCGCCAGAGCTCCCTCTGCCGAGCACTTCCGTTGCTCCCTCTCTCTCCCTCTAGCTAGCCTGCAATCCTGCTATCTGCCAAGCCTAGTCGCTCGATCGTCGTGCTGTGCTGCATTTGTATAGCGCTAGCGCTCGTCTGACTGGAAATCGATGCTAAGCTTGGGAGGCAGTCGCAACGTATAGGTTATGTTGCCCACACACATAACCTATAACGTACATGAGCGGCACGTGCACAGACACACGCGCACCGCTCACGCACACGTATGTGCGACCGCTATATAAGGCTTCTATACATGTATATATACAGCATTAGCTCGCATATATATAGGCGGACGAGCTCTGGGAACGAACGCTCGCTGGCGCGGCTGCGGCTTATCTACAGTCGAGGCTCGGCCGGTTGGCCAATGCGGGCTGCGTGTTCGCGTAAACACCGGCGCACATGTACACATCGAAACCCTCGCGCCGATCTGCCGCCATCCTCCTGCCCCCCTCTGCCCCTCTCGTGGTTATAACGCGATATGCGCGCACAAACACTCGGCTAATATTATGTATATATATATACATATACATGCAGGCGGCGGACGAGGTTAGGACGCCTGCGCGCGCAACCTTCTCCGCTTTCTGCTGTCGCGCAACGATCGCGCGCTATATGTGCGAGCGCACGTACTTAAACTAATTTCGATCGCTTTGCATTGCGATGCGTTATTCAAGGGGAACGTCGATCGCGCGCGACCATTTTTTTGAGGTTAGGTTCGTCGAAAATCGGTCGACGATTTTGACTATCATCGCTGCACTGTGGAAAGAGAATATTATATGCCAGCAGGCATCTCTCGACGAGAGAGAGAGAGAGAGATAACGTTGTGCGTGTGAGAGCTGCCACGGCTACAGAGCCGAGAGAGGGGAAAAAGAGGGAACATAGATATATGTATACGTGAGCTCGGATGGGTTCGTCTGCGCGCAGCAGATATATACGCAGGCCTCGTGAGCCGAGAGATTCTCGTCGCTCGTTCTTGCGCTGCTCGTGTTGCCTTATGCCGTTTCTACACTGGCTCGCCTCGAGCGATAAGTCCCGAGTTTTTTTCCCCTACAGCCAACGCGCGCGCGTTGAATAAGAAGCTTATAATACATCGTACGAGCCGCGCTCTGACGTTCTGGACTGTCGAAACGCTGTATTTGCTTCATCGCGCTCGTACTTGAATCATTCTTTATTTTGCATTCGCGCACCTTTACTGAAAGAAAACAATAATTTTTCATCTTTAGCGGATTATCGTACAGTTATTTATTATATACTCATTATTTTTTTACGCGGCATTATATTCTGCGTATAAAAATTGGATCAATAACGGCGGAGAGTCATTCTTGGCAAGCTTCGCATCGATTCGCTTAGCAATTGAAAAAAATACACTCGGAAAAATGTTCACAACAACTGACCGATGACTTTTACATGCTTATATACTCAGCCGTTACAATGCGAAAGCTCCGCTAGGAGATATCAAGCTCTCTCGCACTGGAAAGGCAGCATTATGCACGTCCGCCGCGCGGCCGAATGGAAAGTGCCGAGGCGCGGTAAATTTCCGCGCGCTATATGCCGTATACACACTGTGCGCTGGCGAACGACGGCAACGTTTTTCGACATCCTGCGGATCAGATCGCTGGGTTTTTGCATTTTTTTTTATTTTTGTCCTTTCTCGTTTTATTTGTCAAAGTATAATCACTCTTTTTGAGTATTTCTCTCGTCTTTCTAGGAAGTTTAATTTACATATGGTGCGAAAATAGGCTTAGTTATCGCTATTAAAATTACATAACCTCAAATGGTCGCGTTAGTTTTGTTGACTTGGAGCGCTTGGAAATTAGAAATCGATACAGTTAAAGCGAGATATCGAGAATTTTTAAATGTTACAGATAAGTAGATTTCAATACTAGTACAACTGGTCTGAAACTCGTTCAAACATAACCTAAAAGATAACCTCGACTCAAGACATCGCGCAGATCATCGCGGCGTGATAGATCGTGAATTTTCAGGGAAAAAAAGGGAACGCGAAGATACGTGCGTACGGCTGTGTATATACGACACATATATATACAGACGAGAGAAGAGCGCCGGTCGATGTTATCAGTCCGCGCGATCGACCGGGTGGTGCGAAGGATCGTCCTTCCGAGCCGGACGGCAGATAAGGGGCTCGACACGCGCGCACTTTATTATTCCCCGCTCGTTCCCGCTCGGGCATAAATAGGCAATTACGATTCGGGCTCTTTCTTATTCCGTCTTTTCTGGGGAAGTTCTTGGCTTATTTCGCTGTATAGTCCCTAGCTTCAGGTTCGTCAAGCCGAGGAAAATCTGAAAAGGCGGATCGGAGCAGGTATACCCTACTCTCAGGTACTTTTCCTCTCGGGTTTTCTTTTCCAGAAAATCGGGTCGTATCGGCGGTCATTTACCTATCGGTAAGCTTTGTACCTCACCTTTGGGGTCTCGTATACCTAGACTTCAAATCGAGATCCTATTTCGTTAATGACTTGTGCTTTGCAGCGCAATCGCGATCGATTTGGAAACGATTCGTCTACAGAGGGCAGCGCGAATTCATTTCTTTATTTCGCTGTTATTTGAATTTTTTATTATCCAGGAAACCGGATAACAATGGTTTTGCCTCGCACAAAGAGCTGTGTAGGTATCGACGCTCGACGGGCATCGAATGGAACGGAAATGCTGCGTAGCTTATAGCCTTAATAAAACACGTTTATTTTACTATGAAAGGTGCATTATAAATATTTAACACTCCCAGCATATTGGATAGCATATAATTCAAGCTTTCTACCAAAATTAAGAAACGTCTGTACAACCAGCTTAAAATTAATTTTCAAACAATTTCGAGTCGTAGATTTTATTGAAAAATAAAAATGATCAAAATCTCAACGCGAAACAATTTTTTCCCGCAGCACGAAAACCCCCGGTCGGGTGAGTGGATACGAAGCCCGGCATTTTTCAAACGCGCGCAGCACCGAACAATGCGCGCGCGCGGGGTTGAAAAATGACTGTAGTTTTGTGTGTGCCGCGGGAGAGGATTTGCCGCCGCCGCTTCTATGCTGCGGGCGGTCGTCGTTATGTCGTGAAACGGTGCCTTTTTTGTTTTATAATATAGGGGGAAAATCGAGTGGACGGGAGCTTCGGACGGTCATGAATTTAATCGGGTTATACTCGTTGGTGTTTTGGAATAGCTTTCGTAATTAGTTTCAATGTTGTCCTTGTTATTTAATTAAATAATGATAGTATTAAAATTCTAGATACCTCGCTCATATCGATCTTATAAAACATTTGTCTCCAACGCGTTTTTCAAATAAGCGTAAAACTAAATTCCCTTTTCCCCTAGCGAGCGTATCCCCAAAAGCCGAGAACTTTTTGAAAAAGCCAGCCAACCGCATCTCCAGTGCTGGCTCATTCTCCTGCGCGCAGCGACTATACACAGCAGAGAGCGCTTGGCGATTGCGAGGGAGCAGTAACACGCAGCAAGGGGAGCCCGGTTTTCCACTCGGAGCGGCCGTACCGCCTCTCACTTGCCGGTTTCCGAGGCTGCTGCTGCTGCTGTCGTGTATAACGTAGGTAGGTATGGGCTCTCTGGCGTTTATGTATATATACAGTCGAGTCGCGCGAACAGTGAAGATTTTCGACCGACTATATACGCTGTCGTCGACACGTGCGCGTGTTTGGCTTTGATCGAGGAGAGGATATAGGATGAATGCTCGATTGGGGTGGACTAATAGTGAAGATCTTCATTGATCTGCTGCTGTTTATTCGAAGGATTTTTTTTTTATTTTTTTCGCATTGAAATTATTGATGAATTCTTGATTATTACAGAGCTTATTTTTTTCATTGACAATTTTAAAAAATTGTTAAGATATCGAAACAAAAAATTCTACGAACTTTTGAAAAGACTCCAATTTTGATCAATATTCAAAATATATTTAGTACTCTGAACTCTGAGTATAATTATATATGGAGATTGTCATTTTTATTTAACAAAAATTTCTCTACCGTTCACGATATGCTAGCATTAAAAACTAATTTTTCCACAATATTCAGCTTGGAGATATAATTAAAAGACCCTACAAATAATCCTCCAACTTCCTTAATTACCCTCAATACGATGGTCAAAATCATCCGAAACTACAGTGTATACAAACTCTCGGGACCCTTAATCACCTCCAAAAGCATTCTCATACGGACCGGCATTCTCAAGCCACTACTCAGTGAGCGAGAGCTATACTAGTCGTCGAAAACGCGTCGTTCGTCGAGCGGAACGGCCCTGCTTCGAGCCGAGGCGGCGGACGACGCACCGTTATGTTCGTTCCAAGGCAGCAGCAGCAGCAGCAGCAGCCTCTCTCGGCAGCTGCGCAGAGAGAGGGAAGATAGGATCGAGCGAGCGAGCGAGAGAGCGAGCCCCCGTGCCCCCTATATACAAAGGATCCCTGCCTGCCTGCCAGGCCCCTTCTGCCGCTTTAGCTGCTGGCACTGCTCTGGCTTTCAGAAAGAGAGAGACGAGCGCTTGAAATTCAACCCCGCAGCAGGGCCCTGTGGGATTGGGATTCGAAGGAGAGACGAGAGATTCAGCTGCGCGCACGAGGAATTACTATATTGCTGGGCGGAATTTTTACTTTGCTTTCCAAGTTTTCTGATGCTCCTCTGGGTTGTTGCGAAAATTTTGGCTACTGGTTCTTGGAGCGGAAAGTTTTTACTGTGGTTTGTGTTATTTAGATATAAAGATTTTGGATTTTTCAAGTTTTGATAATTAAGGGGCCATTAAGGGTCATTAGGACGTCCAACGATTTCTGCCTTACCGACTCGTTTCATTTTTCAACATTAAATTTTAGCTATTGTTTCTTGGAACGGAAAGTTCATTAGTGTGGCTTATATTATTTAGATATAAAGATTTTGGATTTATCAAGTTTTGATATTTAAAAGGCGATTAAGGGTCATTAGGACGTCAAACGATTTCTGCCTTACCGACTCATTTCATTTTTCAACATAGTTAATCGCATTCTTCGAACTTACTTATTCGTTAGAAAACTGATTAATTTATTCTTTTCTGGATAATATTAAAAATTATCATATATGAGTCACATATGAAATACTTGTATCGGGGCGTTACCTTTTTAATCAACTTTTCATTATGATTCATAATACAAAGTGTTTGCAATATAATTGAGCGTTTTTTTTTCAAAGAAGAAAAAAAGGGATAGCCCAAAAACATGATGCTATCCAAGCAATCAGTAAAAAAAGCTCCTATACAGCGCGTTTCGGCACTGGCCCAGCAAGCTATACGTGTATATAAAAACACCGCAGCACGAGGAACGCTCCGTTTGGTCTCGAGCGAAGAGAGAGCTGCTCGGTGCCAGCCGGCACTGAAATATACTCACCGCGACGACGGCGGCGGCGGCACCGATACCTATCCTACCTACCATACCCTCGTTTCTCGGGGATAGAAAAAGAAGCCCGTGAGCTAACCTCAAAATTCAGCGGCTCGAAAAAGCTCTCGCTCTATAGAGTACCTTAGGTATACACAGCGAGTGTGTGTAGTTGTATGAGTGTTGTATGTATATGAAAGAGCGAGGATCGCTGCGGCAGCCACGAGAGAGGGGGAGAAAGGCAGCCGCGGCCTCGGGAATTCCTGCCTTGCGCGCCGGCGTAACGACGCGACTCTCCCGAGTATACGCGGCTTATATTCTGCTGCGCTGGAAATCCTGTCTAAGTCGATTCTAACTTTTTGTTGAGTGATTTAAAAAAAAAATTGTGGTTAAAATTCATTTTAAAATTTTGTACAAACCGCCAATTCGATTGGTTACATATTTCAAATAATTCTTTCCTCGTGAATGCTCAATGATCCTTGAAAGTATTTTGTTTTATATTGCCAACAAAAAAGCTTCGTCAGAGAAAGACGAACAGACCTATTCTTCAATTAAAATTAATTTAATTTAAGTGAAATGTTGTGCTCGTTTCTCCACTCCAATTCCTCTCTGGCTCTTCACACAATTACAGCATCAATTTAACGTTCCATCCAGCTAAATTCATAACGACGTCTGTTCCTTTAACTTCTTCATATTCCAAACTCGCAGACCTCATACTATTGCAAGTGTATAACCAGGCGTAGACACACAATAAATTTGCATATCACCAAGTCCACGTGTCCCTTCGTTCTCTTGTTGGGCGAGATTGGCGAGACGAAGATATGGAAAGAGCACAACGGCGGCAGCAACAGGTCAGCAGCCTTCCGGGTATGCATCCGGAAGTGCGGGGGTGGAAAAGGAGGTGATGTGAGGGGCACGTGGCACCAATACTCCCTTATGCGTGCGATATATGCGCCGTTGCTGAGCTGATGGATTTCGAGTGTCTTTATAATACCTCCTGTTGTTGCGTAGGTCGAAGAATGGATATGAGCGCAGCTTGATCGAACAATTATTTAGCTTGTGCTTTGTGTGAAATAATGTTATTCAACCTATTGCATTGTGGTGGGAAAAGTATATTCCCGATCTATAATAACGCTTATAATCACCTAGATAGTTTGTAAAAAAAATGTATTCGAGCCTATCATTGAAATAACAGATTCGCCCCAGGCGAAATAGAACCAAAAACTACCGGCAAATGCACACAATATAAGCTGTGCACAATATCGTCAGCTCAGCTACTAACAATACCCGCGGTCCCTCGGTATAAGCTCCGCATCAGCGACGCCTTTTTCGCGCTCTCAGCTGCGGCCACGTGCTCTCGCACGCCTACTACCGTCTGTTCGTGTGTCGCGCGTGTATAGTACCTATATATGTATATCTGTATATGTAGTGGACTATAGTATCCAAAAGAGAGAGAGAGACATGCGTCGAGTCAGCTGTTTTGTTTACTTTCCGTATAGCCGGCGTCGCCAAACGCGGAGGAGGGACGTGTTGTCGTATACGCGCGCGCTCGATATCGCCGCTGATCAATCGTTTGATGATGCGGGACGTTCGTTGCCGTATTTCATTCATTTAAATGTATGTATAATGTATACAGGCGATTCGTACGGATTGATCTGCGTTTGGATGTGTGTCGTCAATATTTGAGTCATATTACGACACGTTTTTTATATAGTCGGATCCATATTTTAGTTTTCGAAAAATCGGCGGATCGGCAGCGCGTGCGAAAATTAATTCTCGACCGAGCATCCGAAAACAAAAAACAAGGGACTGAAAACAAATCAAGCGATGTAACTTCGCTTGTATGTGAATATTCAGTATTTTTGTAAAATTCATTGCTACAACGATGCACGTGTGCTGTGCATCGTTGCGGCACAATGTATAAATCTACATCTATACGGCTGAACGAATAAACAACATTTCGACGCAGTAGTCGCAAACTATACAGAATTTCAAATATGCAAAAACAAAATAGGCACATAAAAATTTAATGCACTCATACTCGCAACTAAAAAAAAAAATTCCAAAAACTACTAAGCGCATCTTGGAAAGTAAAAAAGCAAAACACTCGCAGCGCTATATAAGCCGAGCAACTTTGCTGTGAGTTGCGCCGGCGCTTCTGACCTTGGCGCTGGCAGCATGTATATATGTGTGTGTGTCGGCTCTGGCGAGTAACGCGCGAGAGATATATTTAGCCGGTGAGCGGCGGTCTCTCGCAACCAGCGAGCTCTATCTCTTGCGACTGTGGCTCGACTCTGTTCGACGATACTTATATACGCCGCGCTGTATTTTAGCGGGGAAAAACCGGCAAATCGTAGGGAGGACTGTAGATTTTTTTTAAGTTAGGGAGGGATTGAAGACTGAGAATTTTGAAGGGTTATGTAACGGATAAATACATTATTTTAATTGGAAAAATTCAAGTTTTATGCTTGAATAACAGGCTGCTGTGGATCAAATCGAGCGCGCAAAAAGTTCAATTTGGAAAACAACTGCAGCAAAGCGAATATTTACCAATTATCTCGTAAACTCGCTACGAAGCCCTCAAAGTGAATTTCACTCGCTATTTTCTGTTTCAGTAAACTACCATCAGGCGACCGCTCGCTCAAATGATTCAAAGTAATGAAGTTTCACGATAGAATTTTTTTTTTCAAACTCTCCACCTCTGAATTCGCTCGGCGACGAAATTTCAATGGCTCACTTAATTTCATCGATTTTTGTTTAAAATTCCGAAAGGTGCTCGATTACCCGTCTGTCTAGCACAAAAAAAATCAACCACTCGAATTTGATTCGACGAAAATAACTCGATAACAGCCCGTCAAATTCCATCGTCCGAAACAAAAATAATAAAAAAAAGCGTCTCAAAAATACTAGTCAACTCATCGCACGTGCAGTCGATGATAAAGTTCGAACCAAAACCGCGCCAATTATAAGCCTGGAAGCAAATAAAGCCCATAGCATGTCTCTACATATATATACACAGTCGAAAGGGCGACGGACGCGCGCTGGAACCGTTCCGAAAATTACCGTTGCCGCTTCCGGGCTACACATATATATTATATACACACACGCGGGACTTTCGAGACTCGTTTCCGGCGACTCTTCGTTGTAACATACATATCCCGTATTTCGTATATACGCCCTGTGTGCTTTCTCATTCCCTAATTGAATCTACGAGGGCAATTTTTTTCATTAAAACATAACAGTCGTGTCGGTAAGGCAGATCGCTGCAGAGTGTATAAACAAAATCGAATTGATATCGTTGTGGAGTAAAATAAAAAAAAATAGTCGGGGACAGGAAATCAAGCAATCTTCTGAGGAGCTTTACGATCTCTCTTTTTTTTCACGAGGGGAGCCCGGAAGTTCTTTTTACGCGGCTGTACTTCGTCGGTCTTCACTCCGGCTGTGTGTTGGGGGACAAAATTTCTGCGCGCGTCGACGATACACGAATTATCGTAGACGCGTGCGTTTTTATAATTTTAAACAAATTATACCCCGAGTTATTGCTTTTTCCCCGAATACATTGAATTCTACAAGTGAATTACGTAGAACAAATTCAGAAAGAATAATGAAGAGCTACATCGTAAAACGTCGCTATACACGCATTTATGTGCAACGCAGTGTATATCACGAAAAAAGCCTGATAAAAAATATTGCAAAACCGGCAGATAAAGCAGCAGCATTCATCCTATACGTATATATTATATATTCCTGAAATTTTTCAATATCAATATCGTAAATTCCCCGATAAAATATTACCAAATAAAATCCCTCCATCAGTATATAACACGGTGAACTAAAATTTTCACTCATCCCCCTCGGCCAGTATAGCAGCAAATTCGCATCCAAAAATCTCTCCCCGACAGCAACAGCAGCAGCATCCAGCCAATCTCCCGCTGAAAATTTCATCCACACGATTTCCCGTGCAGGGACACCCCGGCGGCACATACACACGCGTATATAGTATATATATAACGTCGCCGGGGTTATAGGAGGGGAAAACGCGCGCACACGGAGAGGGTGGCGAGGCTTCGATCGATATCTCGCTCTCGCCGACTCGGCGCCTGTGCCTGCAGCTATATATATATATATATATATGTACGCCGAGCGTGGAAAAAAAAGAGTCGGACGGAAGGGAAAATATAATGTGAATTCAACCGAATGTTTTTCTTGATAGGCGTATAGATGCGTGGGCAGGTTGATTGGGAGGATGGTTTGATGGATTTTTGTTGTTATTGTTGTTGTGACAGAGTGATGGCAATTTGGGTGGGTATATTCTAAAAATGGATTTTTTCGAGTTGTTTTCTCTTTCCAAAGATTGCTTGGTTTTTTTTATAGCTTCATTTGGCTTCATCGTAATAGTCGGGGACATACAATCGTACTATTCACGATATTTTTTTTTTTTTGTAAATGAATCTCAAGTTTATAATTATGACCCCTAACGCAGCCTTCTAAATTTGACAAAAGCGACAGAGGTTCCAAAAGTCCGAGAATTATAATTATGCGACAAACCGATGAAAATAATAAACTTAATAACCCGACGAGCAATTTGAATATAGACGATTCCGACGTGTATATAGGTATATATTAAGGGCTTTTTAACGATGCCTCCGAGATGTGCTCTCCTAAAATAATTTGCCAAAATCAGATAACGAGCATGAAACTCGATACAAGCAAACAACGAGCGAAGCTCATCGAGAAGTGCAGCGACATAAGGGCCTTATACGCGTATATATAAGGGAAAATTATACGCGAATCCGATGCGGGAGAAGTAGCAGAGAAAGCGAGGGAGAAAGAGAATTAGGGGAAGAGCTGCCTGGGAAATCCATCGTTTTTAGAGCGACGACGACGACGACGACGACGACGACGGCTCTGATGAGAAGTTGATGAAAATGCAAATAGGCGAACGCGATTCTTGTTGCGCCGTTTTCTTTTTTGCAACGACGCGGACTCGAGGGAGTACTTGGGTTCCGCTGCTGCTACATTGATTTTTTCCCTTCAACTCGAGGCGAACAGCGAAATTATGTGCCTATATGTATAGGTGTTCGGTTTTAAAAGGGAAATTAATGGACGGTTTTAGTGGCATTTAGTATATGCTCATAAGTTTGCTTAATGTGTTTGAAGAATCAAAGTTTTTAGTCATACTCACTGTAAGTTTGCTTATGGAACTTATACGAACCTTCCTACTTTATAACTACTTTAGTATATCAGACATTTATTGTACCAATATTTCCTTCCGGATAATAATAAAAAAAGGAGACAAACGAATTCGCTCCGATGAAAAAAAATCGTCAAGAGCAATTGGGAGGAAAACAAGAAGGAACGACGAGCGCACGCGCTTGATGTTTTTGTTGTCTCTCGTTTTAATGAAAATTTCATTCCGGAAAAGTACCTGCCTCTATAGCGCGCCGAGTGTATACACGATGAAAAAGCTGCGCAGGCACGACACGCGCGTATGTGTATGTATATATACATATACAGCAGAGAGCAGAGGCGGACAATGCGAAGGATGAAAAGAGGAAATTCGACTAATTAGTCGTTTTATGCGATGGCTATTCCGACGAGGCAATTTTTTAGAAAGCTTTTTTTTCGAAACTGCGAAATTCGTTATACGCTAATTGCTGCATTTCCGTTTCGTCGTCTGATTAGAGCTGCCGTCTATTATAGTTTTGAGAGTAGAGTTGGCGAAAAATAAAATCAGTCGGTGTTTGGAAAATTATCTCTTCGAGAATGAAGACTGTGTATACATCAGGTGCATTTTAAAAAGAAAACTCCAGCTAGAGCATATAACAAGCAAGTCGGATCTAGATTTGTCATTCATGCATTGAGAGAACCGTGTGAGGGGGATCGGCTTTATTTTTAGCAGAAAGCGAGATAGAGATAGAAAGAGGAGAGACTCACGAATGAATGAATGAAAACACGGCCCTCACCCCCCCGCTTGTAACTCGAGGGTGGTGTACCGCTGGTAGTGGGAGGAGGTGGAGGAGAAAAAGGAAGAAAAGCTTAGCAGACGAACGACGACTTGCTTGCCCCTTTTATGTGTTTACTCACACACACGTGTACGTACGAGAGAGAGAGAGATAGAGATACGTGTACGGGTTTCCCCTACCGCGGTGAGCGGACACGTGCTTTTACTACATTATAGTATACTTATGTAGAGAGAGAGAGAGAGAGAGAACGCGCGGGTACCTACTTTTACCCACTGACACATTCCGCGAGCTGCTGCTGCTGTCCGTCTCTCTCTCTCTCTCTCTCTCTCTTGCGTGGATTGCATACCACGTGCGAAGGAGCTGCTGCTATAATGCTTGCCTATACCGGAGCCAGAGTGGAGAGTGAGGGGATCGTTTGCTTGTGTCTGCGTGTGCTTTGTGTGTACGCGAAATACTGCTCGGATATCGGTGTGAGTGTTCGGAGGGGGAATTTGTGAATGAACTTGGATCTGCCGGATAGAGTTGTATATAGTAGTAGTAGTAGTAGTAGTAGTAGACTGATTGTGCGGACTGAACAAGTGCGCGGCGGTGGAAATTGCTTTCGCGGTGCTAAGCTATTATCTTTCTTCGTGATGCGGTGTGTAGTAGTATACTTGTACTGATGTTGCTGATCTATATAGCGATGTTTGTTTCTGGTATATTTTTGCATGGATGGAGCATGACTGATGATTAGGATACGCAAAAAAACAACCGACAACTTGGATGAGTCGTTGATTTAACAGTACTACTTCCCGATCCATCGTCCTGTCGCAATATCTTTGTGATTCCTAAATTCATCCTGAACATGCAACTAAAGGAACTCTTATTCCCCTATCAAACACGCATTTTATAAGGATACGTGCGGGTTAAATCCACACCGCACAGTACAACCAACGTCACACCATCTCACATCGTCCCAAACGTCATCTCTGATACAAAGAATAATATAACTGCATCCCAGAAGACAGTCTCTCCAAGCCAACTACGTCACAGTCACACACATCAGTTCAGTTCAGAGAGACCAGAGCACACCAGTAGCAGCTATGCGTCCGATTCATCGGATAATCCCCGCGACCTGCGGCACATGCATTCCTACGTTCCTGCACAAGCAAAGCAACACACACACATTGACTCGCATCGCAGGCAAGTGAGAGAGAGACATCAATGAGAGAATAGGTGCGCAGTGAGAGGAAGCGAGACGGCAACCCGTGTAAGAATGAACGAGCCGAGAGAGAGAGAGACAGGAACAAGAGAGCCGGCGTGATAAACGCTGCTGCTGCTGCTGCTGCTCTCCGGCCACGTGCGTGCGGCGGATCATTGACACCGCAAGTACGCCGCGCCGGCGCAACGCCCGTCTCTTTCTCTCTCTCTCCCTCTCGGTCTCTGTGTTTACGTTTTGATTTCAGAGTAGAGTAGAAAGAGAGACAGAGGGAGAGAGAACGTCGAGAGCTGAATCAGCTGAGCGAGGATATAGAGGAAGAGAGCGCGAGGAAGTCGCCGGCTTGTGTCCGTGAGAGGTGTGTCTGTGTTTGCTGCTGCTGCTGCTGGCGAAAACGAGAAGCGCGTGTATACCCTCGCTCTCTGACGTATAGAACTAAATATACAGAGCGATGTGTATCGGCTTTTGTCGAGTCGAGGCGATTGTGGATTGGACTTTGATGCCTCGATGTTGACTCGCTAAAACTGCATCAGAGGGTGTATGTCTTTGACATTGTGATCGAAACAACGAATCTGGTATAACACACAAGTATAAGTATTACCACGAAAAGACAGAAAGAAGGTAAACAGTCCACCCTCGCTCAATTTCCTACATACATAATCGACTCGCATCCATATCCAAATGACTCAGTCGCCACGACCACATACGCATATATTAGGTATTGTTACACACGCATACATATATATGCGGGACATCGAGGGGAAAGAGAGAGAAAGACGGGCGGAGAGTCAAGGCCTGATGCCGGTGGCGAATATATATGCACGCCGTTATCTTAATTGGATTATCGAAAGTCCGCTCACAGTCGGTCAGAGAGACTGAGACAGAGAGAAGGATGTGTGTAATACACGCATCGGTCGGCGAGACGACCTTGACCCCGTGTAAAAAGGAGGGAGACCGGCTAGCCCTTATCTCTGTTTGTAAACACGTGGCTCTCTCTCTCTCTCTCTCTTGCTATTGTATTGCGTAGCCGCGGTGCATATACATATATATATATATATAGGCGGCATGGAGAGGAAATTAAAGGCGAAGGAGGTGGGGGACACGTCATCAGCTGACTGACGGCGTGTATTTAGCTTCCGATGCCATGTGCTTCTGCTGCTGTCCGATTGTTGGGGGATTCGTTTACGTGCGTGACGTATTACTTATATTATGAGTTTGAAGGTTGTAGAGAAACTCGCGTCGATGAGTGAACAGTTGAATGAACGCAGCGTGTGATGTGTGTACCAAGTTGTTTCTGATGATGGGGTTGTTCCGATGGCTGATGATTTTTTTCTACTTGGAGACACTTTTTCTACAACAACCGCATCAGCAGCAGAATAAAAAATTTAACGAAAAACGGCAAAAAGTTACAGTAACGCAAAAGATCCATATCGACGAATAATACATATTCCCCGTTCAAACTTTTTACACGCAGAGAGCTTCGTTCTATCTATCGCGCGCGAAACTCAACAGAGCAGCAGCGCGTACAGCCGTGATCGATATTCTATAAATGAAAACAGACAGCCAGCTTCCCTCCACCAGAGCTATAGCTCGATCTACACACTCGCATGTATATCCGCATCTATATCCCAGCAGAAAAAAAAAGTCGGAGTGAACGACATCGGCTATAATAATACTATATAATATTATATCGTTATCAGCTCGCGCACATGACACGTCTGCGTCATCTCCGGATCTTTCGGGGCTACGGCCTCATTAGCGTAATTAATTGCATAACTCTCGCGGCTGCAGAACGTCTGTATTATGCATATGCGACTGCATGTGCGGAACAGTTGGACACTGCGTCTGTGATACATGTGCGAGTAGCACCGCAAGACGCCTATATATATTGCTGCGGTAGTGGTGTATACTAATGGGCTCGGCCAATTAGCCCCGATTATGCTCAATTATTGTTGCTTTCTCGAGAGATAAGAGAGGAGAAACCTTCTGTCGATAAATTTTTTGAATATAATTCATCTAAAAGTCCTACCCGCACACGTGTCCCGAAAATCGCGACCGCAGCGCGTTGGCGCACTTCAGCTCTATATATACGTTTAGTTTTGCAAAATGCAAACGTCGCTTTATATACGTCGACTCTCCGCTGACGTCTGCAGAGAGAAAGAGCGACGGACAGTTTATGAATGTTGCATGAACGCGGCGAACTATATCCTGGATTTCGTTTAAATTTATTTTCGCGTGCAGGAATAGCGCAGAGCTCTTTTGATGGGCCATTTAGTACCTAACATTTAATAAAGCCAGCAGCTGAAATGATTCATATGATATTTTCGAAGCTACATGATAAATCATCTGATCATTTTGCATCATATGAAATCTCACATGATTAATCATCTGATTTTTTCGATTTTCAGCTGGGAGTACTGTGTATTATAACTCTCATATCTTCAATTAATTTCATTACAAGCGTAATACTCGTCTAGTGTACAAAAGGTATAACGACATCAGGGCAATCAAAATTTCCCACAATGTCAAATGACAAAACAAACGACATGTTTCCTGGAAAAAAAGCTCGATCCGCGCGCATCGTCGCGGAAACGCCGCAGCAGCAGCAGCGGCAGCAGCAGCCGAGCGTCCCACGCGAGAATCGATACAAAGCGAGCCGCGCGCGCGTCCGAGAGACAAAGAGGAAAAATAGGCCAGTCGCGGAAGTGGATTTATATACTCCACACCCGCAGTCGTCGTTGTTTATATTCGACAATTTGTTTAGCGGTCGATTTTATACAAATTCAGGCTAATCGTGATGTGTATTTTAAATTACAGACGAATTAGTTTTTTATAATAAAACGAACGGTCGTCTATCTAATCACACGATTTATCGGGTACTTAATAAAAAGCCCCAATCAACCGATCCATATACTGAAAATCGATGCGGATATTATCGATCGATTCTCCAATAATCCTCCTCGTCGACGCGGAAAAATGAAATCGGCAGCACACGCATTATATACTGTCGGTCGGTAAATAAAGGCTGCATCGTTCGTCTCTTATCTCGTTGACCTCAGAGAGTCGAGCTTATCGGAGAAACGCACGTTTATATATAAAGCTTCTCGATGTGCAATTTTCGATCGAGTAACCAGAGACGCCTGATGATCATACCTCGAGCAAAAACTCGTTCGGATCGTTAAAGTCGGTTACGTAAACGATCTAAGTATCGCTTGTAATTGCGCGAGTTTTCCGAATGATTCTCAGGAAATATGCAGAATTTGTGTATATAGGACCTGAAATATAGGTGGTTGTGAGGATGAGACAGGGCTGTTTGGAAGCGATCGCGACGAATCATCGGCGTTCCACTTGGATAAACACTCAATTTCACGGTCAACAAGTGCGAGACGCGCTCGCGCTGCGCAAGTTTTGCTCGTAAAAAATTGTTATTGTGAGCTCGCTGCGCTATGTATTGGATGTGTATATGTGCTATGCGCTCGAGAATTTCCGATTGATGGATCGGTTTTTCTTCTGGATTTCATTTCTTGTAAAGGTATAGACTCTGGTACATACATCATGGAATTTTCAAAAATATTTTCAAGTCAGTTGAAATGCCACTTTTGCAGTGTATTGCGTCATCACAGTATAATGATTTGTTGAGTCACTATATAGAAACCATTCTTACTTGGAAGTGAAGATTTTTTTTAATTTAAAATTTTTTATAAGCATACATCCACTTTTGGCTATATACCACAAACTTCAAAAAGTGCCGGCTCATGAAAATAGTTCAGGAAAAGTTCGCGTGCGCACATATACTGCACGCGCTATCATATACATAACGCAAAAAGTTGCGGGTATAATATACGGTATTCTCGCAAGGATATTTCTCATAAAGTCGACGAGATTGACTTATAGATTGGAAAATTTATTCAAAATGCACATAGCAGAAAAATTATTTATGGTATAGGTATACATAAATTCACTCGATATATCTACTGACGGCTGGAGGAAGGAGTCTATTTTCCGCGCCTCAAACGGAATTTTCAATCCTAGGACTAGTGCATTATTAAAAAGAAGCGTCTCATGGAATATTAAAAATCGCCGGGCAAGTGCATCTATGTCCACGACAGCTTATATTTCCCTGGATAAGCTCTCGCAGGTGTATACCCTGCACGTTTGCGAGATAAAAAAGAGAATTGCATCGATCCACGTATATACATACACAAAGCTCTTATAGATATATATACCCTCACATACGTAAAGTTGAGGCTGGCTACTGTTTGTATACACATCGCGTAATCGAAAGAGAGGGAGAGCCGCGCTATACTAATTTTATCCGATTTTATATCGAGCGTCTATTTTTGGAAGCTAATCGAGCGAGATTGTGTATATTAGTGTGCGAGCGCGTGAGCGACTTAGTTGTATAGAGGTGAGTCATTGTCTCTCTCTCTCTCCTGCGGTGTGTTTGAACTTTGCAAGTAGCTTTCTGTGTGTGTGAGTGTACGTATATACGTATGCGTGGTATATTACACTGCGTTGGAGTTCAATGTTTCCTCGTGCGGAGGAGGTCAATGTTTTCGCCGGCGCTTGATGCTTTCGATCGCTCGTTTGAAATTCGCGCTATTCTGACAAGTTGCACTTTCTTCGATTCTTTCGCCGTTTGCTGCACGTTTATGTGTATACATTGTGAATTACAGAGTGACCATCAGTAAATAATAAATTCGAAAATATTGTTTTCAGCACCTCAGTAGCATCATCGAAATCCCAAACCCCAAGCCTCCACTTTCTCATCAACAGCGTTATAGTTTCGGTTTCCGTTTCCGCAAACCTCGAAAACATCCTCTCATCAGCTCCGACCCAGCAGTATACCATACTACATAAACGCGTGCGACGATAGGACCGATATCTCGTAGAGCCACCTGTGAATCTCACACACACGTACATACTCTCTCTTTCTCTCCCCATCCCACAACGCTTACAGAGGCATACACATCACGAGAAGCAAACACCTGTTACAGCGCCCGTGAGCCAGCGTTCGACTGTGTACGTGTCCGCTATATACATCCCTCTCTTACTCTCGACGGTAAACATCGAGTGGAGTATATATCGCGTTGGTCATGTACACCCAAGAACATTTAATTTTGTCCCTTAGTATCCTGACGGTATCTGACGGTCCTGACGTCGCAAAAGTATCAGTGCAGTGCGCATGCGTCTGCCGCTGAGTGAAGCCAAAAAGTGCCGCGAAAATTTTGAATAACGCAATTTTTGGTTTTTAAAAACAGTTATGAATAAATTATTTTCGTATCGGATAATTTTTTATAGTGTCGGATAATTATTTATAAATCAATAGAAGAAGATTTATAATAAAGAAATAATTTTTTCACTTTAATTAATATTGTAAAAAATCATTGAACTTTGACATGTATTGCATTATTGGAAGCGTAAAACAATTTAAATGCGGACCTACAGGTGGTTAAAAATTAATAAATAATAAGTAATGAGTTAATTATGATTGATTTAAGCATTATTAAAGCAATGAAAATCTCTCAACAACAATATAAATGGAAAAAAACGACTTAGCCCCTTTTACACTAGGCTCTGGAATTTTAATATATGTAGATTTTGCATTAATTCCAGATTAATTTATACCGTATAGTGTATAAATATTACAAAATATTCGGTTTTTGTATTATAAGATATTGTTATAAGCGGCCTATAGACAACTTTGCATTACCATTCGAATTAGAGCTACTTACCGATCGGTAAAGAAGAAACTTTCATTAGATAAAGGTAGTATGAGAAAGTTCGTATAGGTGGCGCCAAGTATTGACAAAACCGTAAAATTGGAAACGATTCGATGGATTACACATTGTCACATTAGAGTAACAAGTAGCTTTCGCATACAAAAAAAGCTATGATATGAAATTAATGATCTGTAAATTAGTGTTCGTCAAAATATTTCACAAAATTTACATTATACTACTCAAAATGTGAAAAATTGTGCCTTACTCTACTGCCCATCATTCGTTTACATAATATTATTATTTTTATAAATATGCATGAATGAAAGTTTGTATAATTTTGGATTCTATAAATATCCAAATGCACCAGACGATTACTCAGTCGCGCGACAGGCTCTTGGAGTTTTAACAACAAGGCCGTAGCAGACGATGCAGAATCGATGGATCGATCTCGCATAGCATGCATCAGGCTGGCGCATACGCAGCGCCAGAGACGCGCAACTTGTTTGAATTGTGCATGAAAATTCATGCTAGGAAAATTCGATAGAAGTCGATAGAAGTTATGTGCTAATTTCGAACGTTTTATCACATTATTTTAAAACTTATGAATATTTGGAAATTATATAGATCTGAAAAAAAGCAAGCACGAGCAAGTTAGCCGCTTAAAAAAAGGTGAACTTTGTAACGACAATTAATTTTTTAGTACTTACTATTTGATTAATACTAGTTAAATATGTAATGCATATTTTTTTTAATAACCATATAAAATAGGGTGGCGAAAAAGTCGATAATCTGTCGAGGATTTGTGCGGCTCTAAGAGCACAAGCGATTCTCCTACGTTTCCGAATACTACTTGAACATTTACGATTGAATCTTCTTCTGTGTCTGAATACACACGTAAAAGTTTATGCTTATTTGCATAAATGAACAAATTTAAGCAAATAAGCCAGCATGAGCAGGCGAGCCGCTTAATTAACAGTAAAAATTTGTAGTGAGAGCAAATCTCCGTAGGTTTTCTTAAATAACAATAAATTTTTTAGTACTCACTATTTGATTAATACTAGTTAAGTATGTAATTTTTTTTTTTTTAATAACCATATAAAATAGGGTGGCGAAAAAGTCGATAATCTGTCGAGGATTTGTGCGGCTCAAACA
>UCOJ01000586.1:0-83893 GCA_900474305.1 Cecidostiba fungosa
CAATATATATATTTTTTTGTTTAACATGTATAAAAAAAAGAGTTCTGCTATACTTGTGATTATTCCTCCCTCGCTGTACCTTTCCTATTGTCCAAGCTTTTTTCGTACAAAGTATTCATTTGTAATTGAGTGAATTACCGACTCAATTGTTTTTTACACCAATTAAAAGCATCATTCATGTCTAATATATAAATAATCACGAATTTTTTGACAAGGGGATATGACGTTAACAATAATTTCTTTTTACACGAAACACGTTTTTATGTGTGTGGTACAAAGCAGAACTAAATATACGCGATTGCAAATTATTACAGAATATTATTAAATTACGATGAATGCTGGCCGAGTTGTCTGGATGTATTTTGGAGAGCATAAGCAAATAGCTGGAAAGACGAAAAAAAAAACGAGAAATGAGTTTGACGATACGCTTCCCTCGCGCGATCGAATACGCATTTTTTAAAAGAACAGACTTGAAGACTCATCATCGAAGAGAATTACGTTATCTATACGATACACATACGTTCTCTATACGATGAGCGACCTAAAAAAACAGACTCATCGCCGCGATGACGATCGGGTACCAGTACCTACAGTATTATCGTTATTGATTAGCGTATATCTTGAGCACATTTCTAGAACTTGTGGGTGAGGCTTTGGCCGCGTCCTCAGATGGACGATTCGGGCTGGGCCGTGGCATTGGCCTTGGCCTTGGACTTGCGCCCGAGAAGCTTGCGGAAGGAGGAGGTCCAGCGCGAGCGCGTGAACGTGCCAACGCGCTGAGACTGTTGGCCCAAGGCGTCCCCGGGCTCGCTGCTCGAGGACTCGCTGATCTTGCGACTGCTGCCTCCGCACTCGTAGGAGCGCGAACGACGGTCGCCTGTTTCCGAGGAGAATCTGGAAAATCGAAGGAGTAGCAGTTAGATTTTGATACTCGTATACGTTTGCCTTGCGAGATCAGAAATTTGATTTACCCCGAGTCTGAAGAGAAAGCTCTAGCGGTGGGCGGCGCGCTCGACACCGTGGATGACAACGAAACTTCGGCGGCCTGTGTGTTGGAGTAGGCTTCGTCCTCGGAGCTGGTGGCCGAGTCGTCGATGTAGCTGATGCCACGTTCGAGTGGCGAACTCGTACGCAGAGGCGGTAGTGCTGCGGGTGTGGTTGGTCGAAGCCACGTGCGTAGGTCCTGTATCGGCGCTTGAAGGCACTTGAACAGTTTTCCGCTGTAGGAGCAAAAATCAAATTTTAGTCGTTTGCTACATGGTTCTTGTATAGATCTTTAATTTTTAAACCAGGGCTTTGGAGAATAATATTTTTTTTATCAAAGTTTTAAAATTTGAATAATAATTAATTTATGCGATTATTGTTTACGTAATAAGCATGCATTTTTTATTAATTTCTAAATCATGCACTATGGCAGGCCTTAACAGTAAATCGTTAATTTATTAAATTTTTAAACGTTTGTTCTAATGGCCTACAGATTATGCAGCCATAAACTTCAATTTCAACGAATACGGCAAAAATGGGTGAAATAAAAAAGGAGTACTCGGATTACTTACGCTCTAAAAGTTTTTGTGTACTTTTTATTGCTAATTTCGTGTTCCACATTGTTAACGTAAAATTGTCTATTAAAAAATAAATAAAAACTGTGTGTTAACATAAAATAATAATAATTTTCGTAAAAATTCGTCATTCAAATTTACTCGGTTTGCAGCTATTATACGCAAACGTACACAATTTTGAATGACGACACGTGTTATTTTGCATTTTATAAAGAAAGCATATAAAAAGCTAGTAAATAAGACGAGTACACAAGAACATTTAGCACGTATAAAGATACACCATATACCATGTAAAGCTCTTTCTCTCACTTGACCCACTGCCACAGAGAATTTATTGAAAGCAGGATGATTTTTATGACAAAAGCAATTACAGTACTTTATTACGCTAACATCAGTATTCAGCTATAAATAAAATCAATAATCGTTATTAGTAGCAAAAAAGCGTGAGCCCCACATAAAGTCGTCCAAGCCAAACAAAGCCAAAAGCATGCAATGTACAATACTCACTCATCGCGGAAATCTTCTACGTCCTGGAAGGTGCGCCTGGCATAAAGGCAGACGGAGCATCGTCTGCGTCGTCGACAGGAGGTTGCATGTAGGGCTGCAGCACGCAGATGACGAGCCGCGTGCCTGAGCGTCGTCGCCTCGTGTGTTAGCGCCGCGACGCCTTCCTCGTTACGACGACGCTCTTCGCCAAGCTCGTCTTGCTCCACTCGCAGCTTTTCCTTCAGCGCCTCGTTCTGTGGAAGACATTATTTGTATGAGTTCAGTGAGGTAATTAATAGGTCTGTACGGAAGAGTGTGGGTTTGTTGGTTTTCGAGGGAGATGAGGAAACTCCAAAATCAACAATTTCTAACTAAAGCTGGAGCTTGAAGGACTTTAGGAACAGTTTTGGGAGCCAAGTGTTTGTATAGAGCTTGATAATTGAGGGACACCCGGAAGTGCAGTTTTCCAAAATAAAATGAAAGAAATATTCAAACTTCTATCAAAATCCTGTTTCTTCCTACATCCTCTCGCAGAAAATCGTGAGATACACCATCTCCACAAAAGTCTCCAATCCATAAAACTCCGAATCCTCAATTCCCCAGACGCTTCTCTCGCCCACGAGTCAGTAAATCACCATTAATTAACATCTCGTTTCGTTAATCTCACAAAAATCCTGGCGACCTCACGATCTCCAACGCTCCACCACGAAAAATCCAGGCGTTCGAAAGAAAGAAAAAAAAACGATATACACAACCAACACGTGCAGATAATTTCCCCTCCTGTCGCGTCGTCCGCTTTCTCTCTCCGGGCCGAAGGGCAACCGCAGCCACCCGGAAACGTAGATCGCGTGTCGCCGAGCGAAGCCAAGACTGCAGTGCCAAGTCGCGAGAAGGAGGATATAGGAAGAAAAAATTTTCGAAGAGACGGACAGGAACATGTTGTGTGCGGGGAACCGCGGATGCTGCTGCTGCTGCGGGGTAGAGCAGACTGTGCTTTGTGCCACTTTGATATACGTGGCCTAGTTCGCTTGTTTCTGTGCGAGGAAGTATTATTTGGGATGAGGTGTATATAAGAGTTTTGGGGTTAAGGTTTTGGAGCAGGATGTAGATTTTTATAAGTATTTTGATTGCGGGCTTATATTGAATTAACGTCAAGTGACAACGATAGTATGGGAGACTGAGTGAGAATTAATGCGATTACATCTTTGATGGATTTGCATGAGATTTCTGAGTGATTATGTAATTTCATTTTATTAGGACGCTCGGATTTGAGTCCGGCGAAAAGGATCGAGTCTGACATTAATCCGATTACCAGCGCAGATTGACAATTGCACGATACGGTATATATAATATGATTGAAGTATCAAACGTATCGCGTAATACATCTGGCGGCGTACTGGTATAGGAAAGACATTCATTGTGAGATCTGAAGTGGAAATCAAAGTATTTTATCAAGAAGTAATTTTTAAGAAGATCAACGTTTGAGGCATTCATCACTGAAACTTGCTAAATAATACTAAGAGAATCAAAATGCATCCGGTAAAAACTAAATGTACAAGAACAGGTGTATCCGTCGAGATTATAATATGGTTTCTTTCGCAATACTCTCGCTTAGAACCCATACGAATTCTGAAGTAAACTTATACTAATTCTCTTAATGCTTCTAAACAGGATACTCACACGCAGTGAAAAAACATCTGCATATAACGAGAGGTAATAAAGCAATACACAAAGCGTAAAAATAAAAAAAAATTCATCAAAAACCAACCTCTCTCTCCAGCGCATCTCTTTCAGCCCTGATAACAGTCGCCTGTCTGATAACCTCCTGTCTGGCTCTCTCGAGTGATCTCCTGGTGATTTCGTTCTGTGCCGCCTGTATCTGCAGTTGTCTCAACGCCGCAGCTTGTTCGCGCTCAAGACGTTCCCGCGCCAAGAGACAGGCCTCGCGTTCCTGACGAGCTCGCTCGACCTCGTCTTCAAGGCGTAAACTTCGTTCCAGCTGCAGAAACAGCTCCTCTTCCTTGTCCTTGAGCTCGGCTTCGCAGCCCTCGAGCCGACGCTCCAGCTGCTGGCGCGTCTCCTCCAGTTTGTCGCGTTCGGCCTGAGGATTAAAATGATGAGAGTTAGTTTATGTGAATGATTTTTATCTTTTTTAGAAGCTTTGAGGTCAGTGAGGTTGGACGCTTTGTTTTTAATGGGTATTGGTTATGATATTGTACAACAGCTGTGGGACACGATGGGAGTATCAATTTTATTGACTGGGTATATAAACGCGTTGGATACAGATGTACAACACGACAGAATGTACGTTGAGTATATACAAGACACACATTTATGAGCTTGGGTATCGCTAAATAGCTCGCCATATACAATAATTCAAACCCGCGACATCAATTAGTAAGTCGTCGGGCTGAATTTCTCCGGCGAATCGGTTTTAGTGAAAGGAAATAGATGATCATTTCGAAGGCACGCCGTAGACAAAACGACGACGATTACGTCTCGACGGCATTAAAAGTTGTAATCGTTGACATTCTTCCACTGTCATTCGAATTAATCGCTCGACCGTATCCTTCTTCCACTTAAGAATTCAAAGAATCCAACGCACGGTATATATTTACTTTATATACATTTCATACTTATAAATTGTATAAAAAAAAAAGAAAGACATCATACTTTTCAAGAGTCGACCTAGTCTCCTTTTTCCCCACCGCACACTCCACCCATTATTATCGTCATCATCATCATCCTCTCATCGATAATTACAAACCAGCCCTGATGCAATGGTCAACGTTGAAAATTGGCTTTACAACTTATAAACGTGGAAAATCGCCAGCGGCGGCGTAAACTCGCGTCAGCGAAACCAGGTTGAACGGCATCATAGCTAAACGGCGATCGCCAAACGTCGCACGGAAGCTCATCAAAACGCACTTAGCGCGACTGGCTCGTTATAGGTATGCATGTATACATGTTGTTTGCGCCACGCCTATGAAATTTAATACGAATCAACGAGTCTCTGTATAGTCCTGCACACGGAGAGATGCTGATGCACCGGACTGCACAGGAAGCGCATAAATCGGGGGATGGGGAAGTAGGTGCGGCGAGAGTATCATGAAAGTGTATATATATATATATACTCAGTTGGGTGTGTGGAAACGAGCGCGACACATAGTGTGATTGGCCTCTGAAGGTTTGTTTTGTTTTGCTTTTCGGCGTGGAGTATAAAGGAGCCATTCATCACAAGAGGTCTGAGTTTTTTTTCGACTTCACGCGTCACTTGTGATGATTTGCGAATTTAAATGTTTGGGGTCGAGTGATTTGATGGATTGAGATGCAAACTTTTGCGTCTGGTTTATGCATAACTCCGAGTGATATTGACGTTTATGGCTTATTAATAGCTGGAGAGATGATAGATTTGAGTTTGAAAGGTTTGATCGCTTCCTCTTTTCCAATCATCAATTCTAATCGAAACATCAAGCATGAAAATTATAGAAATAAACTATAAAAGTCAAACGCAGCGATCATGTAATTCGTTCACATGAAAATTCATACTGCACAATATATAAGTATACGTTTGTTTTCCTCATACTCTGACCAATCTAAGGCGATCGCCGGTAAACTTGTTAATTTTTTTCCCACCATCTCCTTTCTCTCATTCATAGTTCCACACTTCGCAGACTATGGGCAACCTTACGTCGGCTTCTCTCTCTTCTGTCCTTTCTACTCGACCGCGCATCAAGATCGTTGCCTCGTCTCTTGTCGCCCAAGAAAAACGGCCGAACCCCTTCTCTTCTCAAGACACTTCGATGTACAATAACGAAAAAAGACCACCCGTGCCGTTCGTTATACATTTACGAGAAAACTTTCTTCACCTGATCTGCCGAGAGAGACTCATTGTCGATGATTTTCCCGAGTTTTATTGTGGGTGTCGGATATATAAATGGGAACGCGAGGAGATTTTTACGAGATTCCGATCGATAAATAGGATTTAGATCTGTCGATTGTGTTGTGACGCGATATCGCCACTGTATATACATACAGGCGAATGTGGATTTCTAGGTTGGTCGGCTGGAAAAATTTTATAAGCCGTGTGAGTTTTTTTCGTTGCCGAGGATATTGTGTATGTTTGAAGAGGTATATCGGGATTATGTGAGGTGTAATTAAACAGTTAACATTGTTGCACGTGCGGAGAATTGGAAAAAAAGAGGCTCATTGTTTTTAATCTGCGGAAAATCAAATCATTGGATGATTTAGCACGCAATAATAAAGACGCGATGGCAGCCTATGTGAGCAGTTATTCTGATTTGCAAATTGTTACAAATGATTCATAAAATAAAATTTAAGTAAAGAGTGCCCGAAATTAATTGTTTTGACAAGAAACGTTATTTATTAAGGATTTTACAATAAAGATGAAGCCGTGGACATTTTTCTACATAAAAAAGTAGAAGAAAGCTTCTTGTGAAAGAAGAAAACTGAAGAAGAATATGGTCTTGTCTACTAGCGTATGCACTTCGTTATTGATATTATGTTACTAATTTATTTTATTTTACCTTTATTTTTATTTTATTATAAAAATTGGCTTGCACTTTAATTTTCCGTTAGATGAGTATAGCTTTTTGAACAACTCAATATTTTTACTTTTTCTCTATCGATCTACGCTCTCATGACCTAAAATCCAAGCTCGTCTACAACGTCATATCACCGTAGAAAGAGAAAATTCCAAACATCGAGCAAAAAATTCCGGAATCGCTCGACAGCGGTCACTTTTTGATAAAACCGAAGCACTCTGACGAACACAAAAACTTAAAGAATCTTCGTTTAAGATCGCGCGCGGGCTAGTTTTTCTCGCGCATCGCTGTTGTTTCGAGGCATACGGAAACTTTCTAATTGTTAGTTTGAAACGTCACTTTCTTCGCGAAATTGACGCCGAGTTCCTCCCGCGGGAGTCTAGTGCAGTGTATCGGGCAGTAAAAAAGTTCCAGGAAAATTATCGAGTTTTAAATGACTGAAAGTCGTTGTTCAGTTCGGTGCTTCTAATTTTCTGTCGATGGAAAAAGTTAAAAGTACATACGGTAGAAGTGATGTCGATAATTAAATTAGTTATATAGTGATACGGTATTTTTTTGTAAAAAGACGTTCTACAACGATTTTGCGTTATTTTATGTTATGCTTAACAACAAAATTGACTACGTCACTGATCTATATATTTTTTTTAGAAATTTTACGATACCTGTTGCAATTATACTGCTCAGTCTTATAATTGGTAACTAACGAAGAATAATTTTAATTAGGTATATGAGAATGTGCACAAACAATTAAAACGTTCAAACTGTGACAAATTAATTAGAAATTCTTTGTTAGAAAATTTTAATTGTTTTCAGATCTACAAACGAGCGAGGGCCGTATTGATAATATACTTGATGCTAAATTTATTAATCGAAATTAAAGATATTATAGAACTATCAAACATACAATAAAAACTAAATAATATCCGCTTAGTACATGCAAAACACATTCAGACTCCTAATTGCGCTGAGCGATTGTGCAACAAGGCGTGTATTATTAAATTAAACGGATTTCGATCGGCGGTGCGAGACTTTAACGACGGCGGGTCAGTCAGTTTCGTGTCTTCTGGATTAACGTCTTGCAGTAACGCGTCACCGTCATGGTGTGAGCAGCGTCGACGTTAACGAGCTTTCAGCCGTCGACGCGGACGCGGAGCATCGAACTCTTTTGCCGGAGGGACGAGCAGTTTACCGTTACTCTTTGCGACAAGTTTGCTGTTTTAAGACAAATAGTGCTTCTACTGCTTCACGATAGAAGGAAATCGATAGAGTATATAATAGTTGATGAATAGTTCTGAGTTTATTAAGTTATTGCAGAAGTAAGAACATTCTTAAAAACATTACAATTATTATTTAAGAGCATCTGATAGAAATGTAATCTTCTTATCGAAAAGTTCCTTAAAAATTCCTTAAAAAACGTGTCAACCATTTTTTCGCCTACTTCATTGATAGTGGAATAAGTTATTTATAAAAGATAAAGAAATTTATTTATTTCTATATACACCTGCTCTGTATAAGGTACCATTACAAAAATCAACATGCGTCGCATTCGTTAACCCTTAACACCGATTCTCGACTAATACCTCCAATAAATTAACTACATATTTTTATCCCTACAGAAAGTAAATAAAAACTACAGCCAGCAGATATCTTCACCATCAATTCCATAACTAACACCCACAGCCCATCAATCGCACCGCAACCTGACGCAATTCAATTACACGCACATATCCTTATCGCGAAAATCTCTTGCAATAAGCCACCCTGTGCAGATAAAAAAACTCACGCATTTTTCTTTTTTTCCTGCTCTTAATGGAGCATTTACAACGAATAGCCGAGCGTGCGCGAATCGCGTGCATCGCGTTAATTTATGCCTCGCAGAGCTTGCGGTTTCACGTGGCTCGTGCGCGGTTCAACGCATTTTCGTACTATGTGTCCGTGTACGCGCGCGTATGTGCGCGCCGGAACTTAATTTTCATCTTCTTCTAATTAACGATTTTGATCGCGTACGCGCGGGAGTCAGTCGGCATTTTTATGCGCCAGTCGCGCTGTCTCTGATGATGTGTATTATAGCTTCAGTGATTGATTTTGACTTTTTTTTATTCATTGCGGACGTTGCGTAATATTATTCTTGCGTGAGGACTTTGTGATGACTGTGGAAGATTTTTGGCAAGGTCTTTAAAGTTTCTAATATATTGAACGTAGAGCAGAGTCAAGCATTTTAATAATAATTTAATAAACTTTCATATGCCGCCACGTCATTGTTTTATAACAGGAAAGTCATAAATATATTTGAAAAGCACGCGATAGTAAAAAATACACGTATCAATTTCTCAGTTACACGTGTACAACTAAATAATACTACTAATTGAAAATTAATATTTATACATCCAACGATTAAATAATTTAGCTACCGAATGCGTTAACGCACTCTTTGAGAACGTAAAAAATGAAAGTAGAAAGTGAATATTTTAATTTGAAACTCGATATAGGTATTATAAGCTAGAAGCTTAACAGCTACTATAAACTGGTATGCATATAATTACACATCATCAGTCAGAAAAACACGTCATAAATTTTTCAATTTTTCACACAAAACTGAACGGAGATGATAAAATTTTTCACTAAACCACGTGACCCAAAAAAAGAACACCAACAGCATCAACCTCATCGCAACCACCTACACTCTTTATCACCCGAGCCGTCGTCGCACGTACGGAGCAGAAAAATGCCCTCGTATACCCCTCGTTGATTATCTCGCCGAGCATCGACTATATAGTACGTATACGCTTATTCTGGTACAGGTGTATTAGCCAAGCAGCTCAGCCTGGCGAGTAATGAGAGCCGACGAAGGGCTTCCCGAGTTCAGCAGTATAGCAGCAGCAGGCAGACGCTCGCATAATTCTCGCTGATGCGTATACAGAGCGGAGCGTGCCGAGTCGACTTTTAATTGGCGGCATCCTATCTCTCGCTCCTGCGCGAAGGTGCTCAGGAATGTAGCCAAGGAGCGCTCCGCTGCGGAACAATCTTTTGTCTCGCGGAGAGTTTGCACTGGACTATGGTTTCGCTTTGTTTTGCTGTATATATATAACCAGCTGCGGCTGCTTTGCGGTGAGATGGAGGAAGCACGGTTTTCGTTCTGGACTGAGAGCACGTTGTTGTGCGACTGCTATCTTTTTTGGTTTAAGTGCGAGACTGAAATTAGCTTTTGATATATGCGCGATGCTGATGCAGCTCTCGCTATCCCTTGAATCGTGTTTTATCCATAGTTGCTAATCTTTGCATTTATTCGTATATTTTTATCAGTACATTTCAAATTTAATTTAACATCTCATAAAGCACTGAATACCAGACGCTTTTAAGAACTACTTTAACTGATGTATATTATACGATTGTAGATAAAAAGCATAAATATATAACTGCGAGCACGCTCGTGCAGCTCTTTGCAAAAGAATCAAAGCTCGATATAGATACACGCGTAAGATATACGCAAGGTTAAGCCTATAATCGCAAGGGGCGAATGTAATAACGATAATAAATATCAACTGTAAAAAAGTCAGAATCGTCAGAATTCTTTCAGTAAAAACTTGCTTGTGTATACATGCGGCAGCGCACACTCGTTCGTGCGCAAAGCGAATTATACCATATCTCTCTCGTAGCGTTCCATAACTCCTTCGCCTTCATTATTGCGCTCTTTTTGCCCTTTTTCCATTCGTCATTCCTCTCTATAACATAATACCCTAGGCGGAGTTTAGGTTTTACCGGGCAGGAAAAACCCGAGCACAATGGCCCTGATTTCGCGTGGGAAACGCGCGCTGGTAGTTCGTCCCTATACGCGCTCAACATAACCTACAAAAAGTTGCGCGCGCGCGTTTTTCTCCATCGACGAATCGACAAGCGCCGTAGTTGTAGGAGCTCCGGATGCGGCGTGTGTATATATATACTGGCAAGGACTAAACAGGAGAGTTTTATTGCTATCCTATATATACTTATACTCTCGGTTATAGGTACATGAGAAAAGCTGGCCGGCGTCGTTGTTTTGCGCTGCAAAATTAAATCCGCGGTATAGAAGTATAGAGGGGAAGTTGCGAGGCCGCTTCCGGCTGCGAAATTGAGGATGTCGAATGTGTGAGAGACACTCGTTTATTTTCCTCTCGGGGAATCGTTTTAATTGCGACCGAGCGATTGTGAGCTATATACTGTTACACGCGGAGATTTAAAATCGATTTTCACGGGAGGCTTTAACGAGCTTTTTACGTAACCTCGTTCCTTGATGATGAAGGAATTCATTTCTGTTTTTGACGATCGTACTGTGTTCGTACGTGCTTATATGGAGGAGAATAATCGGATGTCGGAATAATGATTATCGCAATTTGCGATCTCATTACTTATGGAGTGAAAATTTTGTTCAGGAAGAGAGAACCGTGATTGAGTTAATTTGCTGGTGATTAATGATCGTTTCATGGCTAATTTTAATCTCTTTAGTTTAGTTTATTAGTTCTAGGATATGTTGCGTAAATCTTCGGGGATATGTGTTGTGTAGCAGTGCAGAACTCTTGAAATGAATGCTAATATAACACGAGTGATTTGAATTTTCAACTTTTTGCAATGCGTCAACAACAAATTACTGCTTCTGAAAAATCGAGAGAAACACTGTGGAAATGCGATGGCTGCAAGTCATTCATCGTCGAACTTGTTCGAAATTTGAGACATGTCTTACATATGAAACACCGCGTCCTCTGTTCAGATGCAAAACATCAGCCATGAACCATCATTATCCCTGATATTTACAGGTAGTAAAAAATAAAACACTTTATCGTCTCTTCCGCGCACAATGGGCCTTATATCATTAGTTTTTGCGTGGCCGAGTGACGTAACGACGCTTTCATCGTTAAAATCGCCATTTCTGCCCATAATGAAACTTCATTTCGCCGCAATAATCTTTTTTACCCGACTTTTTCTCGTCGACATCCGTTGAAGCTTCTATATATCGACGCGCGGCCACTATATATGTATATACAGATATGACTCTTATTTATGCGCTTCTTTGCATCGTATAATACAAAAAGTTGCGCGAAATTCGCCTCGCGCTCATACACACACTTTCTATCCTCGCGCACAAAGAAAGCATAAAATGAGTTTTTCTACGGCGGATCCGCCGGCGAGACTTTATTCGATATTTTATTCAACACCTGGAGCATAAAATTTCCGCGATTCTCTTTCACGCGTTTTATACTTTTTTTTTCAGTAAAATTCGCGAGGAGGGTTTAAAAGTTGTGGGTCAACGTATGAGATCTATTCTTGGTTATTAAGATTACTATTATCTCACGGTGTTTTTATCAAGTGTGTGTATTTCAAAATTATCTTTACAGGGCAAAGGCGATTACGATGTGTAGTCTGTATACATAAAGAAGGAAGTTATAAATTCTGCGGCTTTACACAATTGTATTTTTTAATTAAAGAGAGACATACAGAAGAATGGATTTGTTCTCAACATCATCAGTACTTAATGCCGGCAATAATTAAATACTACAATGCACACAACGTAGAGGTCTATTTCGTTTTCACAAATTGCAAGCGTCTATAAGATTTGTATCTATACAATAGCATGTAATCATAAAACGATGAAAAAAAGTAGAACAGCCATTGTAAAGATGATTTCACGAAGAAAGTGAAGTTACTTATTGTAGATCGGCATACAAATACATCATATTATGCTTTCTTTCTTTATTATATTCATACACTCAGTTAATCTGTATTAAATTAAGTCAGCTCTTTAAGTATATACAAATATGAATTAAATTTATTTTAATTTTATTTTTCAATTAAATTTTGCATACAATAGCTTTTGAAACGACCCAAAACTGTTCAAAACCAAGAGCGACGAATATTTTTTTCATTGAATAAGAACTCCGAGAAAAATACAATCGCACCACGTGTTATATTCATCCTCCAAATTGCGCTTTTAACTCACGTCAGCAATTTAAACTCCATTTTGGACTGATATTTCTCTTCCAAAATGCGACATCGCGGCAGTAGTCATAAAGGCCCGGGCCGCCGTCCGAAAAAAACAGGAAAAGTCAATAAAACAAAGACTGTGGGATTGCTATTGGGGGGACGATGACAATGAGGGGACACGAGCATCCCAATGACTCACGGAGACGTCTCCCTTTTAATGTTCTTTGAAATTTTCTAACACTTCTGGTGTCATCTGTGCCTCTCGTATTTATTAAAGCTGTAGGAGATGTATGTTCTGGACATCATAAAAATTTATTGCTTCTCTAATTGAGAGGCGATGCATGGTTATAAAGAATTATTAAAAAGATGAAATTATGATGGACGTCAGAAACTTCGTTTTGAAATAAACAAAGCTTATTTTGATTTCAAGAATTCAACAAAGGAAGCTTTATTAATAGCAAAATTTTTAGTGTTATTAAAATGTGCAAAAAAATATGGATCAAATTTGATTGATATTGACGGAATAGTATTATCTATTGCTTACTAATGCGCGGTATAAAACAGTAAATTAAGGAGCTACAACGTGAAGAGTAGAGTCCTCAAATTTGCCAATAGATGGCAGTGATATAAGACTTTTTGAATCTTACAGCATAGTACATAGGGCAATGTAATTTACTTAAAGCCAATAAAGTAACCTAAAAAAAAAAAATCTTACAGCATAAAGGCATTTGTATGAATTGACAGTTGTTTTTTTGTGAATTTAGCTTTATAATTTTGCTATTGCAGTCACTTCATAATCTCATCATAGTCTCTCTCGCGACTCGTTAAGAACTTTATTTAAATTTAGAGTTTTGCTTGTTCCTTCCATTTGTCTTCCTTTCTTTGTATAAATAATCTACACTTCTCGTGTATACACAAAGTTATTTCTGCTTCGAATCAATAACCGGTTAATGAATTATCGCCTTCTCGCGCGTGCGAACTGATAAAACATTTTCACACGGCTAGGTGAAACTGATTAATGAACGAGGTTGCTAGGCAACTCATTAAAATTATCGACGTCTCGACTCCTCGCGTCGAATCGAAAGTTTCGAAGCTGATGCGCAGCGACTTGCTATACAAACACCTTTACTGAGGTATAATTTTAAATCAAGTCTTTTTGCTTGCTGATGTGTTTCTTGCGATGAATTGCGTCTACCGTTTTTTGTACTAAGAAGACATTAACATTTCTTTGATGCAAAATAAAAGTAAGTTATTTAGTAAGTGAGAAAGGTATATATAGAATTCATTAATAGAAGCTTTCAGTACAACGATATATAAAAGTTATCTATACATGAAATTGTTCTTTAAGAACAAAATGTAATTTTATGTTCAGAAAGTAAGAGTTTGATAGAGAAATCCCACGATCCAGTGTAGGATGAAACTAGTATAATAGTTGGCACAAACAATAATAAGCATATACTATACTTCCTTTCCTTTAAAATATACAATTTTTCTCCCCGATAAAATCGATGAAGACACTTTTGCGAAAACAAAATCCTCAATATCAAATAAGCCAGTGTAATAAAATTTGAAAAACAAATCCAGCAATTTCACTCTCATAAAAAGTTTCTCCCAATCTGCATGTCCCTGATGAAAATAAAAACACGCCAATAAAGACAGTATACAAATCCAAGCAGCAATATTCCTAAGCCTCGTATAGTCCTACCCTATATCTATCAGCTCACCGACATCTCAACTGCACATCAGAACCTTCTTCACAGGTATACCGCCGCCATCCGGCAAAAATATCGTCCACGTGGTCACATACAGCCGACCCAGAAGCCCGCAGGCAACACAGGTAGCTGGATCGTGCCTCGGCGCGAGCCTCTCCGGGGACTGTCAATATAAATGCCGTTAATCCTCGCAGCGGGCCGGCCACTATACACCACTGCAGCGAGTCCGAGTGCAGCAGCGGATCCGCAAGCCTCATTATATTGCGCCGTTCTCCGTAAAGGCGCTCGGGTTTACCCGCTCGCTCGTAAAAGTCCCTGCCTATACTACTCCTCTTCGAGGGTCTGACCCCGGAGGCTATATCTCTCGGTTTTACAATACGGTAAATCGCGCAGTTTTTCCGGGCTCAGGAAGACTACCGAGGGAAATGTTGAATTTGGATTGTGGATTGCGGTGCTGAGGAATTTGCAGATTTGGAAGAGAGATGTACGCGATTTTAGTGAGGTTCAGTTCAGGAGAAAGTGTGTATGAGTGAGCTTGAGTTGCAAGAAGTAAGAAATTTGTGTCGTGTTAATATACGAGTCACTGCGCAAGATTTTTTTTATGTGAAGCGATGAGTTGTAATAAACTTTGTGTGTTTTGTAACTGTATAAAATTATCAATTCCTGATTATGTGAAGTTTTCTTTGTTTGCAGTTTTATGACCTCTGACATTGACACAGATAGTAAAGACAATCGTAATTTTATTTTAACTTATCGAGACTACGAACTGCAGAACTCGTCGAGTCGGAAAGAGCAAAAGTAATTCTATACGCGATGAATATCGCTTGGTATCTGTTGTTTGCTACCGATAAGTAGAAAAATGTTGTTTATCAAGTTCAGAATAAAGCAAGTGTTATCTACTTTAACAAGTACCGGACTCGCGACTTAATTAAATATATCTCATTACAGCTGTACAGAATTTTTTCTCAAAACTCTCTTTTAAATTTACCAACACAACTTAATAACTGTGATGCTTCGCGCTCAACTGATGATCGCATCCTTCTTTAGCCAGATTGAACACCATCATTAATCGCACAAAGACAATGCCTCTATAAATTATACTGAACAAATTATTATTATCTTTCTCCCACACATTTGCCTCTAATGACGTTAATTTCAAACAGTATATTTATTATTTTAAAATTCACATGTTCTCGCACGAGCAAAAAAAATCATCCGCCTCACTGAACAATCGAGAAAAGCCTCGGATGCGCGCAAGCACCGCTTCCTATAAAGAGAAAATCCATCGCCTTAAAAGCCGAACAACCGATGTGTACAGTATACGTCCAGCTATATCCCCTCACGAAATTAGACGTCCATTAAACGTCTCTAATAACAGACCGGCGGCATACTTCTTCACTATGCGCTCGCTCATCTTACACACGCATAATCGTCCCGTAATGAGCCGGTAGCAGCGCTCAAAGCCATCGCCTATATAAGTCGTCCCCTTCCACCATCATCAACAATCTATTCCACAGCAGCAGCAGCAGCGTCCACTGCTCGAAAAATCCGCGCTCAATTTCGAGGCGCGCGCGCATCTCTTTTCCATATCCTCTTATATGTATATCCAAGTAATAACGTCAATTACGCGCAGTCGCGCCTCTCTCAAATTGGCCCTATACCGTCGAACGAACGCGTCGTTAATTATTGCCGCGGCAGCGTACTGTCTATTACAAAGTGAGAGGGACGAATTACGATGGCTGCTGTACACATACACGCCGCCGAGATTTTCCCGAGTGCGCGACTCTTGCCTGCTGCTGCTGCAGAAAGGCTTATCTTCTCTAATTAATCTTCCAAAGAGCTCTCCGACGCTCTGTGCATGTGGACGCGGAGAAAATAATGCGCGAGTGATGAGAGTGAAAGGTCGCGTATATACTCTTTGGTGTGTATTAAAAGCCTGAGAGAGGCGAAAAAGAGAGTGGAATATGTAGAAGGCAGTTATGTAAGTGCGTGCCGAGATTGAATTAGGACAAATCCGAGCTGCAGAGAATTGATTTGTTATCTGTGAAAAATCATTCCTGTCGGAGTATTCGGACGATTTACTTCTCACCCACCATACTTTATATCTGAAAATGTTATCGTATAAGTGTTCTATATCGAATCGTGAAATCATTTTTCTCAAAATTGTCAACAGTCGTAGTATTACGACGTTAATATAAAGCGAAATCATAACAACACCGTTTATAGTATGTGGCCATACACAACCGACTCTCAAAGCTGGAAGCTGAGAATATGCACACCGGCTGCTGTGCTGCACCCGTTAGCCAACTGGATAAGCATTAATACGGCACTTTGCCAAGTGGGAATTCTAATAATTCCTGCTATTCGCCAAAGAGATTCCCATATATGATTTACGGCTTCATCCAAGATTAATCACTTGGAATGGCTGAAAAACGTGCACACCTCTCTGATAATTTTTCAATGTGACGAAATAAATTTCGCCGACAAGTGGCGCTATGCCGCGGCTGAATTATTGTTATTTATGGAGAGTCCGAGCGAGAGTATCTCATCGTAATCTCGGATGGACACTTGGATTTATATTTTCTCTCGTTCGTTGCTCGCTCATAACGGTCGGCGTTTATAAACGTTAATTTTTTTTTCTGCTCGGTAAAAGAGACTTTGGATTATAATTTTAACTGCAACGTATATAAAAAGAGTGTATTCTAGTGTAATTTATACTCGGTTTGTTAATTAACGTCGCGGATAAATCACAAAGATTATTTTTTTGTCAGAACAGAAAGTAAAACCTGATGCAGAGCTCGTAAAAAATCACGAAATTTCTCTAGTGTATTATAACAGCTTTAATTTTCCGATGCTCGCAATTATTCCATAATTAATATCCCACTATCAAAAGACCACATCGCAACAATTTAATTAACCTCCGAATAATTACACCAGCAGCACCTCCCAAACTCCCATAACTCTTGTACAGCCCAAGAGAAATCACTCAGCCTATACTGGCCTTTAATTTTTTCCGATAATCCCGATATCCAATATACGCGCAGAAGCTCAATACGACAGAGTTCGACTTTCCACGGAGGTTATTAGCGGTCAGACTCGCGGCGACGATAACGATCCCCTACACTCGTCGTTGCACTGAAACGATTCGTTCTAATTTAAGACGATTGCAGTCTTGCGCCTAATTACAAGGCGAAGCTTGCACACCCTATATATGATGAGGATGCGCGTACGAGAGAGCTTATCAGTGAAAGCGACCTGTTGGGAATTACGAGCCGCGGTGCGTAAGGAGATTCAATTTGAGGAGAGATTTTTTTCTTCTCTCGAATTGGATTATTAAACGGTAGTTTATAGTGTGGTAAACGATTCGCCGTCTCGTGAATCATTGGCATTTATACGCATTTTCTATTTTCCGAACCAGCGCGTCGTGGCTTTTTACGAGTCGTAATATATACGAATGGTTTTATTTACGATGCGTAAATTTGAATATCGCTGTTTGAAAGCGAGCCTGTTCAAGAGGGAATTCGGGATATTAATTTTTCTTCTGGTCGATAACGTCGGGCTTATCGGCTGTGGTTATCGCAGTTATTCGGGTAATGAAAAACAAATTCCAACCTCACTTGATGGGTATATACGATGGTTTGTGAGTATATATAGGTATATACAGCACGATGCTCACCTGAAACAGAAAACAGAGAAGAAATCGTTAGAGATTAATAAAGTAAAATTTTCAATTAAATTACGATCTAAAATGGAGCAAGATCGATCATTGCTCGCGAGCGCGCGCGCGCGCGGATCGGTTTCCAGTAATCAAGAGGATCAGGAGAAAACAATCTCTCGAGAGGAAAAAGCGTTCCATACAGATCATTCGTTATATTTTCCCGTCTAACAGATAGCGTTGAATCAAGGTCAAGAAGTTAGAAAATTGCAAAACAGATATTAATACAAATATATAACGTTATTCAGCCGCATCGTCATATGCAGAACTGGGTCAATAAAGAGTAATCGCTCGTTTTTTTTTCTCTCTCTGTCTCACTTTTCCATCTTCAAACATCATCATCGCTTGTCATTACAGTTCACGCCTTAAAAAAGAAACAGTAGGTCTTTTTACTTAAAAAAAAATATATTCTCGGAAAAAAGCGCTCGCGATCCATCAGCCCAGAAACTTTCTACGAAAAAAATTACACGGCACTACCGTTTTACGAAAAAAAAAATTTCAACCGCCGCCAGTCAAAAAGCTTTTCGCAACAATTATCTTATCTGTCTCTCCGCCGCCTCCGGCTTCGCTCGAGATCAGTCTTGTCATTATATCGCCGTCGTGGTATAGTATAGCAACATCAGGCGCCGGCTGCAATAGCTGCAAGTCATCGCATCTTTCGCGCGCAGAGCGAAAACGAATCGCGCGAGTCGGTTATGGAAGAGCGGCACGAGGTCGTGGTGTATATATAGTAAAGACACGCCTTATTGAAAATTCATTAGGATTACGCACTTAGTCACAGAGTAACGAGCATTGTTATGCGCCGGGACCTCTCTGTTTCATAATTTTTTTAATTCGAGAGGTGGTATACGGCAAGGGTATAAGGATGTGCTTTCGTAATAAGCTCTGGAGATTTTGCAAGGTTTCGTTTCGGTTAATTTCATGCGAATTTTCGCGTTACGTTTGCTCGATGAATCGTGAGATTGGGATCTTATTATTCCTGGTGGATTTTTTGAGAACGGTCTTGATCTGCGAAACGCGAAATGTCGGCGTGAAATTCTAGATGAGTTACCTTGGTGACAGCCAGGCTGACTATTGAGATCTAGGCTGGTCTTTTATGTCGCGGTTATGTATTACAATGCGCGCTGACAAAACACGAACGACTTGAGCGAGAGCAGGGAGTGTTTGCTTGAAACTAGTGAGACTGATCCTTTGTTATTTAATATTTGTAGGTATTGCATGTATTCTAAGTGCTATTATTGATGTTTTTGGGGTAGATATATAATATTAGGATTCGCTATAAAGATTGTGACATATAGTCCAGACCGCAATTAAAGAAGTTTGATGATGATGATGAGATTTTTAAATACATCGTTCGAAGATTAATCACGCTTTAAAGTTAAGTAGGCAATATCGTCGTAGGCAATATAAACCAGAGCTAGATATTTACATTTATTTTTAGACTGATAGTCAAAGCGTTGCTACATTATACTATTAATTACAGTCTAATAAGGATTTAGACACTTCTTTCTTGACAATGTTTTGCCAGAACAACGATCCATCAATGTCATTTAAAGCCAGTAGCCGTGCACGCATGATGGATTACTTTAATATCCCTTTGGACATGCCCGAAACTCTGGATGGAATGTGAAAGTTATATATCTATGCGTTCGATTGGGCTTTCCCAGCGCAGCAGATTCGATTTTAACAATGTGAAGACTTTCTGATATTTGACGATGTGCATCGTAATCCCAAGACGATGTGTGGACTTTCTAATGCTTGAACACGATGGAAAATAAAGCAGCTAAACACACACACAACGATCTACAGTTATAAACATGCTGTAATCCGCGGATAATCCAAGGCACCTGTACACGTCATTTCCATTCTTAAAAAGGATTTAAATATCTCTAATTGTACAGCAGAAAGATGATGAATTTCAATGCAAAGCTGCACAGGGTGTATTTAAAGTTACACACAGTATACTTTCCTGAATGAATTATCTAATCGTTAGTTCAGCAATTTTCTCTCGCAGTCCTGTAGAATTTTCATATGAATCACTTCCTGGAAGTGCTTGCTGCATCTGATTGATGTACGATCAGACGAATTCAAAATGGCGGATACTAATTACCCATTCATCCAATGATTCCGATCTCCAGATTCACATACACACACATCCTTCAAATCCAAAAAAAATCAAGAAAAGAACTAACCCAAAATATGCGCAGAACAACTCAGGCAACTCTTTCAAGACAGCAGAGAGGACGACGCACCAAGACGCAAAGTTCACACTCGACTGTGCTCCGATCCCCCGGTGCGTTCCCATAAATAATAAGATTCCGCAGCGGCGCAGGTACACACACTCCTCTTGTGTGGTGTATACGTTATATTGCGTCACGGGCGCTAGTCTCGTCTTACGAGCGTCCTCGGTGCATATAGGGTTACCCACGCATCGATTCGCGAGCAGTCTCGGTTTCTCATCGGCTTGATGCATCACGCACCCTATATTATATCCTATATGGAGAAGAGATTCCCATGTGCATACCCACCACGGCTGCACAGGAATGTTCCGAGGCTTTGTGAGCGGCATATGGTCTTTTGTTTCTTCTCGCGTGTGTGTGTGTGTGTGTCTGCGTTCCTCTGCTTTTTCTATTCCCGAGAGTGAGTGGCTAATACCACCGAGTTCAGTCCAGAGGTGGTTGTTGAACCCGAGGTTGTAGTACCATCATAATGAGCGAGTAGAGAGGGAAAGATGTGTGGAGATGCGCGTCGTCATGCAGAGTCGACCTGGTTGTCCCAGTGAACGAATGAACGGGCGGAGATGATTGAAGCTTTATTGCCTAGCTTTTGTGCGAGAGGCTACGCACAATGCGTTGATGCAGTGCTTTATGCTCGCGTCGAAGGAAGTGAAATGGGAGGATTATGAGTCAATTTTTCGATAGGCTATTTGTGTACGCGGGTGACGTTGCACATATACATACCTGCTATGTTTATTTTAGTCGTGTTAAAGGTCATACATGTGTCGCGCGCGAAGAGTCAATAAGGGAAAATCAATTGTGACACGCGCGATCACCTGTTGTTTGAATAGTCCATATGTGACGTTCTCTTTTGGAGCATTTGTCGACGGTGACGTTCGCATGTTCGTCGTATACATTTTTTATTGTACAGTTAGGATCAAGCCATTTCGCTATTGAATACACACACGTGCAATCGTGCATGCATTATAACGTCGATATATTCAAATCTCATTATGCCTTTAAACGTAAATCGAAGCTGAGCTTACGTATATGCTTCACGTGACGCAATATGTGACGGTTTTGTATATCATCCAAATGATTTTATTACTGCATTTCTCGGTATTCTCTTGCAGCACTTCGTAACCGCTCTAATACATTAACCATCGCTATAAGCAAATCTCTTTACAGCAAAATCACAGGTCAAACATCTTTTCAATTTCCACCGGCGACCAATCAAATTCCGAAAACTGCATCACGAGACCTGCAATATCGTCCACTCGATGACCACAGCAGTAGTACAGTCTGCCAACAGCATCGACCCATCATACCATCGAGTCCGTCAAGCGCGAAGTAGGTGGCCAATTCGCGCGGAAAAAGAATTAAATGCTCGCTCATGCCCGTGTGTCTGCTACCTCGACGACTCTTCGTACGCTTCTCTTCCTGCACAAAGGCTATGCCTGGCACAATAGAGCGCTGCAACACACCGAACTTCAGCACTATACCGCCGATAATAAATGCGCGAACGAACGTTGCGGATCGGCCTTAATTGGAGCAGCCACGTATATGTATATACACAGCACAGCTTTTCAATGGGGAAATTCGCCGGCGGAAGATAAAGATACCAGTGTGCGTGAATGGCTTTTCCTTTGTCTTTTTTCGCGCGCTAACGAGCTTTTCTTTATTATTTAATCAGGGACGAATGCAAAAATTTGATATTCCGCTTGGGATAGTAGGAAGAGAAATCCGTATTATTGGCGTGTGCAGCAGCAGCAGCAATGTCGGTTTTATTGTTATTTTATTAGGAGCGAGGAAAAGGCGCGTGCGGAGCCTCGGTTTTTTGAATTAGCATATTTACAATGGAGAAATTTGTTGAGATTTTCTGCGGAGATTCTTTTTTATACGGGTTTTATGATATATACACGACGATAGGAGGTAATGGGCAGCGGTTAAATTACATTTTTTTACATGCAGGTTTAACAAGTGTAGTGTGTGTGTCTCTTTGTTGATAATGTAAAAGTGCGATAATGGCGTTGTTAGGTTTAACGAGCTATCTTTGGAAACGTATTGCAACTGACTGCAGTGCATAAAAAATAAGTATATTAAAAAATCTATTACGTAATATTTTGAAAAACGTCGATATTGGTAAACTGAAAATCAGCCCTTTATAAAAATATCAGCGATTTTCTTGTACGCTGAATGCGCACTTAACATCAATCGGGACACATAATTTTCTATAGCCTCTTTGATTCTCTCTCATGTACACGACATGATGATTCGCCTATAAAAATATCACCGGAGTCTAGGTCGCGGTTTATTGCTTCGAAACGGAAAACACACGCGTACACAACTATATATGTATACACCGCCTCCTGATGTGCTGCAGTGCACATAATTGCTCGGTTGATGCGATTCCTCTACTTTTACAATCGGCGCGTGCGCTAATTATGTGTATTATTTCCTCTGCAATGTATATAAGCCGACCGTCTGCAATAAAAACTGCCATCTATCTTTGGATTCTTACCTCGTAGTCTGGCGTCACGAGGTACTGAGGCTGACGTCACTGCACGTCGCCAGTCGTTGAAAATTTAACGAACAAAACGTCCCAGAACGAAGAAGTCGTTTGAACGAAGATATAAATGCTTCGCTGTATACAATCTCGAGAGGTATAAAGTGTGGATTGGCATTGTATGTAGCTTTGCAAGTTAGAGAGGACCGTAAAATAGGTGATTTGGCGTGTATTGATTTTCAATGCGAAGGAAAAAATCTGCTTCGTTGTCGTCGAGAAATTGGCGTTCTTTCTGAGATAACGGAATTCTGTATTACTTATAAAGACTTTGGAAAGTGAGATAATGGGAAGAGTCGTCGTCCTGTATTAACGTAGTGAAATAGTTGTAGTAAATTATTAACGAAGCAAGTTTTCCGTTTGAATAAGATTCGCACAGACGACTTGGAAAAGTTTTAATGATTTTTTTATTTATTGTGCCGTAAGTTTTATGAGGAATGAATCATTACAGCTGATCTATATCGAATTCCAAAGGTTTGTATCTTTTTTACATCGATGACTAAGAGACTTCCTCCTGCGTGAGGTTTCTGATTTCAATATTGCGTTAATTAACATATCAACATTTTCCTTCAGACATCACATGTGATTCACCTCTTCGAAGACTCACAAGAATGTTTCCTTCGGAAATTTTTAAATATACATATAATCATCGATTAATATAAAATAAAGTCCTTGTAACTATTTTCTCTAATCCGCTGGATGCCAAAGCAAATAGAAATTTTTTACGCGAAGATATAGCTTACAATCTTCACTAAGTGTTGATCACACATACACTTGAAGAAGAGCAAACACAAGTCCTAATTCAACAAGACAAGAAAAACAAATCCAACTTTCCAAATAAAATCCAGTATTATCCCACCAAAACCAGGATACTCTCCAGAAAATATGGCACAACTCGAGCGATTTATTCCATTCATAAAAAAATACCACTACTCAACACGCCCAGTTCCATTATATTCACCCATGATCGTCTTCCAAAAAAACAAAACACCCGCTAAGTATTCCTCTCAAGCATCAGTCCCTCCAAAACGGCAAACTCTTCATAAAAAAAAACCCAAGTCTAAAAAAAAAACACACGTTCGACCCATCATCCCGGTACACAAGAACCGCGGTAACATCCGCACGTTCGCGAACCCGTTAGCCGCCTCCGCGAATCAATGGCATTCGGATGGTCGAGTCTCCCACGCATAATATACATCGTTGGCCTCCAAAAGCGCGCGAATCCTGGCATCAATTGAAATTCGCGGCGCAGAAACAACAACCGGTTCTTCTCTCACAAACAATCGACGCGACGATTGTGCGTCGTCGTCGTCGCGCGACCGACTCTCCCGTCCCGTTTAATTGCACTTGCGTGAAGTGGCTATATAGATACACTATATATACACACTGTCTTGGACGAGGATCTCTCGCACGCTCCAGTGTTACGGTTTCGCGCTGGCGCTGCACCTTTTTTTCGCGATTCGCTTCCAGCACGGAAGCTGTATAGCGGCATTGTTTTGGCTCGCGGCCACGACGCAACTGCTTTTTCGGTCAGTCGCGTGCCATTTGCAGGAGAAGTCGTTGTTCGGATGCTGTTTGCGAGAGAGATAGGGACTTTTCTGTGATATTGAGCGGGATTTATGGGTGACCCGGAGAGAGAGAGAGAGAAAACGATGTTATTGTGTAGTTTTGTTTTGGTGATAGGGATCATGTGGGTCAAAGGAGTAGCTTATATGAAATTTTTTGATTGTATTGATATGTCGACTTTGAAATCGTTACTTTGGGTAAAAACATTTGTGGATATACATCGCGATTCTTCTTCTCAAGTAGATATAACTATTATGTGTCAAGTTTGAAGGAGAATAAAGACGCACTCGACCGTTCACGATAAGTGAAACTTGAGTAAATAGTACGATCGATATACTTAATAACAGTTATATCTAATTATATTATATGCTGATTAAAAGCCGACGCTCGAAATAAAAATACAACGCATTCGATCTACATTTCCTCACCTGACCCGAATTCAGACCTATTTACCTTAATTGAGTATACTCAGTCTGTACGTATATGGATTCGGAAATTAAAAGCCGAGAAAGAAACTGGTGTATCGGATTTTTGAAAGTTCTCTATCCAAATAACTGTCTTTACTTCTTAAACAGTTCAAAAGCTTCAACTTTCTTTCAAATTCGTTCCAAATAATCCGGCTGCTCTAGTTCATACATAAATGGCAAAGAAAGAGTTTATAACCATCTCCAAATTAAACGTCTCTTCAGAATTCCATGAGTAGCTCATCGAAGAAACAGCAAATCGCACAGTAGCAAATTTCATCCGCAATAACACGTATACCACAAAGCGCACAATCTAATTATCCCAGCCGTAGGTGGGCCTCTCTTTCCTTCTCCTCCTCGTCTGCAGTTGCTATAACTGTTCCAGAGTCCGCGACCTCGAAACGAGCACAACTGCAGCACCGCCGACGTCGACGCACCTCACGAGGTCGCCAGCTCCCACGGTCCGACTCATCGTCGTCGTGCGAGACGCGGAAAAAAGGAGAGCAGACGCGCGGGTGACGATCGTTCTGGCAACAACGAGGACTCCTAGTTTAGCGCGTGATTGCGAGGAATGTTTCTTTCTTTCTTTCTTTCCGAGTCGTTTCCCTTTGGAATTCCGAAAATTCTTTTTTTTTCTTTACTGTATAAGTATAAAAGAAATAGAGCGGTCTAATTTGGATACAAAGACGCGTTCTCTGATGATAATACGGTGAAGAAGCCAGAGAAGATGACATGATATTACACGCGTGTAATGACACGGCTAGTGTCGTCTCCAGACGCGTTTTAATTAAAGCACACGCGCGTTTGTCGCTTCGTGAGAAGAAGCTTGCTTCAGCGGCCAAGTGCAATATTATCGTTGAAGCGAGATGTTTTCGAGAAAATGAGGTATGCGTGCGCGTGCGTGTGAGTCTATACATAACGTTTGTCGGGCAGCTTAGAGGCGGAAAAGGCCACTTTTAAATTCATTAAGGCGGAGATTATTTGTGAGGTGATCCAGTAAGGATTGATTATGCATGTGCGGCGCGTGTTACGATGTGCTGGACTACTTGAGTTATAATTATTTGTTGCTGAAAGAGGGAGAGGATATAAGATAAGTGGCGGCTTCCGTTTTCGTCGCATTGATGATGGAAAATCTGTTTTTGAAGGAAAATGCCGCGAGTCCTCGTTATATGTCGATGTTACTTCAAAAGTATTGCATACTTTATAAAGTTATCGTTATAGTCAACTTGATTCGAACGAGATGAAAAGGAAACAAGAAAAGTATTAAATAGTCGGAAGCAAACAAGCCGCCGCCGTGCAGTCAACATTTACGAGTGCAGATCGCAGATAAGCATCATCCGCGCGCACACGGCGCATTTTCCGGTAAACCTCGAAATCGATTTGAATTTAGATTTTTATCATACTCTAATCTCGTGCTGCACCTCCTCTATCCCCGGGAATTCCGAACGCACTCGAGCATCACATCCAGACTCCATATATCACTCGACATATCCTGTACACACATATTTTCGACCAACGAAATACTTGCGTCAGACTTCTACGGTACATCCGAGGCAGCAAAAAAATACCCTGCACTCGACAAAAGAAATTACTAATTAACTCTGGGCTGTGTCGAGAGATCACGTACACATGAGAGAGACGTTTTTTTTCGTTCGCCAGAGGACAAGGTTACGACGAGTTTTTCCACCGGCATTGGCAGTGAAGTCGGAAAGAAAAAAATGCTTATACGTCCGTTCAAAGTCGGTATATACATAGGTATATATCTCCAGTGGAAGTCGGACACAATGCGTCGTTTGAAGTGAAGCGGTGTGTTATGTGGATCGAGTGCACAGAGTTGCTTTTCTGGAATGATCGTTTTGTTATCTGGTGTGTGGATCTAATTCGAGGCTGAGCGACGCGAGTGAGCTAAAAAAGTCGTCTGTTGCCGAGTCGATGTGTGTTACGACGAGAAGTATACGGAAATCGATTACTGGGTATATACGCGGGAATAACGGTTAAATTGTTTCTATTGATTAGGAGTTACTTTTGTTGCAAGGGGTATTTTAATTAGATTTTAAAAATAGCCGAGTGTAATAGGTTGACTGCTTTTTGCAGGAAGCGTGTGTGCTATGAATCATTTTGCATAATTTATGTAAGACTGAATTTGTAAACATGAGAAATTATATCATACATTTGCGCTTGTATAATCGGAAAATGTAATATTCAAAAGATTTTAAAGAAAATGTCAGTTCTACCGAATTTGCTATACGAAACAATTATATTATTTTTAATTACATTATAGGAGAAAAGCTGTAAATATTTGCCAGACCGTAAAAATAGAGTTGATTACGTGCAAAAATAACGTAATACCTCCAACAAAAAACATTCTCCAGTCGTGGGCCGACAAAACAGCTGGCATTCCTATGCAAACTCAATCCCACATCGCTAGAAAGTAAAGATTTGTCTCACTATATCTATTCGAGAAATTCCTCGCGCCTGTGCACTTTTTACCGAAAAACTTGACAAACTCGCGGAAACTGCGCAATTACAACACTTTCTCGCATTTTCCAGCTCCGGACGAAAATTATCCTCTCCCGTATATATATCTACATCAATTACAAGCCGAGCTGCACACACCCGGTCTCTGCATGCTGCGAAACAGACTCGATATTATATCAACGTAATCACAGCTTTACGCAATGGAATTCCCTGGGGTATCAGCGTGAATATACTATCCTCAAGAGGTGTATAGGATATTTCCCAAGCTCGATATTACGCAATGTAAAAATATTTATATTGTATACACTAGTCGGATCGTAAAATCCTCCTCGATAACCTCCAGAGATTTATCCAGACAAATATTTTGCAAGGTTTCAGGGAAAACGCCGTCTAGTCTCTCTGCGGTTCGTGACTTATAGAGATCGTCGAAAGTTCTCTCTGTTGGTGTATATATAGATTATCTTATCTAATCCGAGCGAAGCTCAATAGAAGCAAGTGCTAAGTAAACGGGTCGCACCTTCTTCTCGCGCGCGAGCGTGCAACAGGTATACAATCGAAGATTCGAGTGGGGTCTATATGGTTGCATATTTCCAATTTCTTTGGTTTTCTCGCTGCTATACGCTTTCTGACTCTGCGTTTTTTTTTCGTCTCTATGAGCGGTATAAGCAAACTAGCGCGAAAAATGTCAAGTGGACTGAAAAATGGATTAATTGTAGCTGCGGTGTCGAGCGGCGTTTTCTCGTTTTTCGCGAGGGATAAGTGTGTGTTTTGTGTGAGATTGCGGCGGAAATTCAGAGTTGCGAGAATGTTATTTGCAGCGAGTGTAGGCTGCAGTTAACGACACATGAGATTATCGTTAAGGTTGCGACGTAATGTCATTATCTAAAAATAGCGTGTGTTGTGCGCGGCGTTAGGTAGAAAACAATGTCAGCATCACTGGAAGTTTGACAAGCTTGTATGTGCTTTATCGTTTCTACCGCCGGATTGGATATATAAGTGGTTGCAAATGTTGGAAGAAATGAAAATTGTATTATATATAGAATATTATTTGAATTGCTCATATCGAAGCACTTGAAAACCGTTATGTTTATTTACGATCTCTCATCCGATAGAGGTTATAGGAAAATTCAGAGGGGAAAATTCATAAATCTGCATTACAAGCAGTGACGCGTAGAATCACATAAGACGACGCTATACCATTAAAGATCCTATCGGTATCGCCAAAATTTATGCCCCAGTAAATATGATTCACAACATCTCCATTTGAGTTTATCGAACTAGAGCAAATCAGATGCGATCTTAATAGTTTCCATGCATCATTAAATAACGATCTCAATAACACTGTTTGCCATACAGAAGCGAAAGCCCATTTTTCATACTATCATAACCAACCGCTATAAAATCAAGTCCACCCACACAAAATCCACCTGTAAACTTCCTTATTATCAGTCCACCCACCCACGCTTTCCTACACTTTTTGCGTTAAAAACAAGCCCATCGCGCTTGCTTTTCTTCTTCTTCTCCTCCTCCTCGATCCGTTACGGACGAAAGTCTCTCGAGCTGTTTTGCGCCGATCCCGTATACGTATATACATATACATACATATGGACAACGAGGCGCAATTTATCACCGTGACTCGGCTCCTAAATAAAACCGCGAGAGATCCCCCGGTGAAATTTGCCAGGTTGTTAGAAAGTCCTCCTCGGCGATATCGCGATGCATACGCGTGTATATCTTTTCCTCTTTCCATCTCCCCCCTCTCCTCTCTCTTGAAGCGCACCTATATGTACACGCCCTTTCGCGAGGTTTTCTACAAAATTTATGGCCGTTTCCGTTCGGCTCTTCGGCGAGCGTATGCATGTATAGGGGAAAAACTGTTGCTGTTCTGCATACGAGCATGAGTTTTAGTATGATTGGGGAAAGGGTTCGCTGTAGAATTATGCATCGAGAAGCTTATTTATGGGACTATCGCGTTTGGCAATTAGACGGACGGCTTGAGGTTTTAATTGGATCGAGGAATAGGCTAATCTCTGGAATCTAATCTGGATGCATACATCAGATTTTTACGATGTTGTGTATTCGTGCAAGTGGATTGAAAAATAAAGTGCATTTTTTAAGACGATTGAGGAGGCAAGAAGTATGTACCTATCGCGTCAAACGTGACGCAAGCAGATACAAGTCGTGTAATCAACGAAAGTGCAACACTTTTTCAAACGCCGCCGCAGTATAATTATTAAGTTTAATGAAAGCACGATCCACTATAAGTATACAGCTCTTAAAATGGAATAATCATTGCAGGTAATCTGCTTGCAGTCGATGATCCCAAAAAGTAGACCTCATCAGCAGCGGCAAATTCAAATATCGCTATAAGGAAACGACGACCGCGTACCGGTCGCGCAAAAAATCCATTATCTCACAGGTCTCGTCTCATCCAGTGTGTCATTCCACCCGCCGAGATTTATAGCCCAACAACTTTCCTCCTGCGTATAGAACAGGTGCACACATGCTCTCTCGTAGGCCGACGGCGAAAAAAAAAAGACCTGCACACCGAGGAAGGCTCGACGTAAAAAAAAGTCGAGAGAAAGAGATAAGAGGAGGAGCCGATCCCAGGAAAATCGATCTCGTCACGCGCACTTTTCTCGAGGCACTTCCTCCTGCCGTTTGCGGGATTATCGCTGATGCGCGCGCGGCCTTCTATTTCATCGGAAATTGCTGAATTTTCTCTCCGGAGCAGCAGTATAGTGGGTAATTCACTTGCGAAGAGAGCTTTTTTTTATTGTTGTTGTTGTTGGTATGGTTGCAGTGATGGTGCGACTACTATGGGGGGGAATTTATGTCGTGATAATTTAGCGAGAGGGTCCGTTACGCGGCACTGCCAGTTAACAGCTTTTAACCTGCTAATTATTTTAAATGCGCAGTGGTATATACGCGGGCTTTTAACCGTTTCCTCGCGCGATTTCGAAATTGCCGAGGTAGAGGGGAAGATTATAGGAAAAACTTTTGATTGTCGGGTGTTTTTATCGTTGCAGAGGGTTGGACTTACGTTACGAAGAGAATTCAGTTAGTTCGTTGCTTTTATGACTCACCTGGAACAGAATAAAGAAGGAACATGATTAGAGTATTCGAATACATTATGATGAAACCAAATCATACATTCTCCTCATTCGCACGTCATCAGTTTAATTTCTTAAAATCTATATTATTTCCCTCTTGCTCTCTGCAGCACTACGACCTAATAGACACATCTTCATTAACTTTTTCACGCACATACATTACGCAAACAATTTTCCACTTTTTCCACGGCGAACTATTACCGAACAGGTATCTCCATCTCTTGCCATTCTCGGCACGTAGCAACAACTTCTCTCTCAACTAGGCGAAATAATGGTTTATATCTTCGCGGAAAGCGGCTCGATCGCGTGCGTGCGTGATCGCGCATACGTGCATACAACACACGAGATGCCTCGATAGATCGGTCCATTTCCCTCGCGGAGGATGTGTAGAGGAAAAAGCCGAGTACACCCCTTTTTCCGTACACACCTCTGTTTTCTCTGTTTTTAATTGACGACGCGAGACGCGGCGAAAAATCGCAGATGCGTGAAATGGGATGAAGCTCTCGTATAGCTGCTCGTTAGATGATTAAGGAGAAAACGATTTACGATCGTGTGCGCTTGCTGCATCAATAATGTTGCGTAAATTGTAGACGACGTGTGTTTATATACGTATAGGAGAGGTGCTTTAAATCTTCTCCCCGACGCGATGCATGCGCGCGAACTTTCGTTTTCCCTCTTTTGTTTACCCGGTGTGTGGGCACGCAGGTCGTCAGGTTGCCGAGTTATAAATCATGCATCATTTTTTCGGTCGTTCAAATTAATGGAAATTTTAATGAGTTATTGTTTCGGGTATATTCATAAATTTTATATAAGGATTTTTGTGCGGTGCGGGTTAGATTTATTAGTTTAATTTGATAATCGCACGGCGTAATCGCGAGGTTAAAAGATTTAAAGAGAAAACAGGCTTCACTTATTTTGACGTCTAAATTACGTATATCTTATTTTTACTTGTGATGTTTACATCGATGGATGCTGCATCGGGAAATTGTAATTAGACACACACTTGAGCATAATATGCAAATAAATTACAAACGAGTAGTGTAATTGACTGATCTTGTAGTAGAATGTAGATATTAATTATAATGTGACATCTACATCAAATCCGAGAGACTCATTTTGTCTGCATTGACTAACTCAATGACCGTGTCGTAGTGTTCCGCACGACGTATTTTCATAACGATTATTATTAACTCTGACAGGCATGCACTTTCATTTCGCTGAGATTCCTAATTATAAATCCTTGCGTTTAGGAAAAGCAGTAAAGAAATTTTTAAGAAGAACCTAATTATAGTGACTTTGTGCAGGAGATGATGTTTCAGGTAATATTCATAAAAATAAAATAGTTCATTTTTACAACATTACTTTCGAGTATCTTCTTAAAGTTCGTTGGCACTTTTATCGACTGCTGTATTGTAAGATAAAGATGCTATGAAGGAACCTTTCATAAAAATTGTAGTTTGGGTATTCTTAAGACTTTATTGTTATGGTCCATCACACCTACGTAGGTGTCGGCCTCGAAGTCTTCATGAATATTTAAGAACAACTTTTCAAAATCAAAAAATATATTTTTGAATTCGTACGATAAATTCATAGTATACTCTGCATTATATAAATTTTAAAAAGAGTATTCTCTTATCAAGTCCAAAAATAAAGCAAAATCACAATGACAACGTCCTCTTCGATATTCGATAATGTTCCGCACGAGTTGACTTCACTCTTTGCCCTATAAATAACGAGGGTAGGCGGAAGGTTGATGGAAAAAGTCGAGCTATATCATCCCTTAGAACTGCTGCAGTAGCAGCATGTACCCGAGTATCGATATAAAAAGGCTATTGACTGGTGCTGGCATGCCAACTCTATAACAGTGGTGTAATCGCGATAACGCCAGTGTCTTACCCCGTAATTGCTACGTCGGTTTTCGTGGAAAAGATCGCGAGGCGTGAGAAGTCACAGCTATAATACGAGGGATGTAGCTCTCGGAGCTATGTAGTTTGCCGCTTGTGAGCTTGTAGCTATCGTGACTCGGCGCAATATTCTGCAACCACCGAGAAATCAGTGTAGCTTCGACGGTAGTCGTGTGTTTTTTTAGTTTTACGTGTAAAGAGAGAAGTTTTTTGGTATTTTTTAAATACTTTTTTGAAGCAAAAAATTGGGTGTATGATTAAGTCAGTGATCTGGATAGCTGATTGGACAAAAAAAAATGGAATTTAAAAACATCTTTTAGACGATGCTTTTATGGCTGCTGATAAATGGCTGTTTAAAATGCAAACGTTCGCTAATTTTCGAGTGTGCTTGCTTATTTAGTTTATTTTTATCTTCATTTGAATATTTGTTTGACAACGCTAAAAAAAGATGACTCTGCTGTTAGCAATCCCGTATGTAAGCAATAATTTAACCTGACACTCTATAGCTGGTTCTAGAAAGGTTTATCTGCAAGTTTTTTTATACTAATAATCAAATAAAATTATTTGACTAGTTATTTTGATGAGCATCATCGATTAATTTCATGTAAGCCAAACTTTCACTTCGAAATTATATAAGTAACATATATTGAATCATTAACTTCAGAGGTACCTTTAATTACACTTTTGATAACTTCTATCATGTACGTGCGGTGCACGCAGAAAACATAGACTATTTTCGATCTGTCCGACACGGCTCTGAATACAAGGAATAATTCTAGTCAATTTGAGTTGAAGTTTTGAAACGTTCATTACAGGCTTTGTGGAAAAAAATGACATCATAAATTCTAGCATTGCGTAACCAATAATTGGAAGCTCGGTATTTTCGAACATCTAGAAATAGAAATTTTAATCAATTGCCTATATATTACAATTTATCATTAAATTATGACTCTCCGTAACTCTGTATGCGAGTAAACTTTACTATTTTCAAATCATGCACTTAACTATGAATTTATAGATCCGACACTTTCTTGCATTTATAGCAATTCGCCATATCTAGCATGTTTTTTTTCATCAAAACGTACATATATGCAAAAAAAAAAAACTAAAAGCAAAAATATTCCACGATTATATATTAGGTCGATGAACTAAGCACAAAATCCACGTGTTACGCCACTATAATAGAGCCGAGGCTGAGGCAATCTTTTATTATCTCAAACAACAATAATTTCAAATCACAAAGCAAGCAGCATAGGCTTCCTGCCAAGTAACGCAAGCCCGAAAATAACCGTCAAATCAAGAGATCCCATCAGCAAACAGTCTTAAAACAATGGCCTCTAACAACCCAGAGCAAATGCCATCATCTTCAGATGCGTCGTCTCGAAAACTCTTCCAGACTTCGCGCTAGCCATTAAACCTCATCCATCCGTCCGACACTTGTACCTGAGAAGCTGCCAGGAGTTCACGCTACACATAGTCCGTCAGTCAGTCTCGGGTCCATATGCTCGACTCGTTGTGTGCTCTACGTCATTACCATCCCAGCTGCAGTGCGAAAAACGACGTCGTTACACCGAGAGACGAAGAGACTTCCGGGTATATATATGTATGCGCACATACCTATAATGCTCCGGCAGCCAGCCGGCTGACACGTAATTTCGAAAGTCGCTCGAGCTCATGAGTCACGCGATTCCGGAGCGCTGGAGTTATATTCTGCAGTGCTACAGAGTCTCTCGTTGTTTATGCGCACGGCGAGAGAGGATGATTTTTACTTTCCGCTGTAAACCCGGGGAGAGGACAGTGGGCTTTTTGTTGTCGCTCCCAAGGTTTATTGCTCGATTGTGATTGCGAGCGAGGGTATATATTGATTTTTTATATGGATACAAGTATACTTGTTGCTGCTTTCTGCAGGAATGCGGTTTGGCTTTTGATTTTTTGCGCCAAAGGTTTACGTTCTTTTATATATATGATGAGATTACTGGTACATGAGACAGAAAATGTAGCTTTTCTCATGCTATACAAAGCTATACGTTGCCTTTTGGTAGCAGTATATAGGTTCTCGTCGGAATTTATTAGCGTCTTATAGCAGCTTTTTAAAAGGGATATCTTTACGGTCGAAAACAGGTTGCGGTAAACCGTTTAAGGTATACACGTGATAGCCGAAGCTCGTTCACTGAGATAACTTTTGAAGTCGAAGTTTTATCTCCGATCGATCGATTAGTTTAATTTTACGACCTTTAAATTGAGAACTGTTTCAGCTCTGATATAAAAGTAACGCGAAAATGTTCCGTGTAATATATCGATAAGCAAATCGAATACAAGTGTATTTCTCAACTTTTTTTTTTCCACAAACCCAAACGAACATTCAATTTCTCAACAATAAAACAATGTCGAGCAGAAACAAGGCAATTCAACAAATGCATTGAAGTAGAGTAGCGACTGTTCGAAAATCAGCATATAGAAAGTTATTTCCGACTTTGGTATATATATCATTCGGCTCGTTCATCGCGTCGGCACATGCAACTCTTTCAACAGAAACGCGCAGTAAACCTATTTGGGTATATAGTAGCTGCTGATGCAGAGAGTTTCCAAATCTCACATCATCGTACGCTCTTATCCATGCGCAAACAAGGTCGAAGCGAGAGCGTTTCGTTTCGCAAAGCTATAGAAAAATAAAAGAACTTGGCGCGGAACAAGCTGCAATTTAATATATACGTTTGCGAACTTTTCTACGTATTCATTCGTGGTCATAAAAGTTCGATTTTATGTATACGTTTCGCTCATATATCGCCTGTAAATACGTTCGTATACTATTCCTTTCATATATGCGTAAAATTTCATTAGATTTTCTGGAATTCTCGCAAATTGAATGAGCATTGTAACGTTGAAATTACAAAATATTCTGCACACTCAAAAGCTTGAAATATCGATGACGATTCGTTCACACACCTCTCGCACAAAAAAAAGCCTCTGACAATATAGCATCACCGACGAAAGAATATTACACATCGCCTCGCTCGCGAAAAACTTCTATTGATAAATCTCGTAAATTACACTTCGCACACATCGATTCTCCTCGAGGCATCGATTAAACCAACACACCGTTGCGTAGGTGGCCACACGTTATTATATTTTCTTCGCCTCGCAAAAAAAGTCCATTGCATCACGGTGTAATTTGAAAGTCTGTGTAATCTCCGAAGTCGCGTAAATATTCCTTTCAGGACGTGCCACCTGAGATGAAGATTGACAGGCGGGAATAGGGGACGCTCTTCTCACGTGGGTAGATTATAATTTACAAGCTCGTCTCTCTGGTGACTTTCTCGAGGCTGATGCACGCGGAAGAGAGTATTAGAGCCGCGCACGTCGATTTACGAGATTCGGCTGCGCACACGTGGGCAAAAATTTAGTCTATACGAGGACTACTCGCGCGAGAGCTTGTAAATTGGCCGGGAAAGCGAGAGCCCGCGTGTGCGATTTATGGTGTACGGGTGAGGTGTATAGAAAGTGAACTGGCGTGCGACGTTTATGATCCGACTTTTGTGCGCGCGCGAGCGCGCTTTTTTCTCGGGAGAGGGCTGGATTATTTATCGTCGAGAGAGATGGCACAATGATTTCGGATTCGTATAATCGTCGGTGCTTTATGGCTCGTAATGACTCGGCGGGTAGGTATACACCGCGTGTATAGTTGTGCAATTTTCGTAATGGTTTGGCTCTTTCGATGTCTAATAAATTAGTCGCGATGGGAGAGTAGTTGCTGTTCTCTGCGCAATCAGAGCTGGAACTGAATATAGTGTATTATATATATACGCGAGTTTAGTGTAGTGGAAGCTATACGGAGACCGCAGATTCTGAAAGAGGTTTTCTTCTGGCCGAAAATATGTCACGCGCAAGAAATGACAAGCACAATGCCACCGGTTTTTGAGATCGTTGCTCTCATTTTCCAAAAATTAATCCAGAATAATTTAACGACACGAATCTAAATCTAAATTGAATACGACTCGACACACACAAAACGCGATATTGCATACATCAGCCGCAAAACAAGACATGCCGCGGTATATGTATATATAAGAGAGATAAGATTAGATATATCCGCTATAGCGTAGGCGACAAACATTTAGATAATTATAAAATCGTTACTGCGCAGTATACACTTCATATCCATCACGCCTTAAACACGTAAATCCTCCTCGAAGCTTAATTACATATCTTCTCTCCGAAAGCTAACTGTACCCGATCAGTCGTACAATATAAAACCTCGTCCGCCGAAAACAATGAAAAAACGAGCAGAGTTTTGGAGAAACCGAGTAATTACGAGGAGCCTAATAATTTGAATGAAATTATACACAGTATAAGTTGTTCACCACCACACGTATAGCGAATTAATTCCTTCGTCAGACATCATTCCCACGAAAACATCGACGTTCGTGCACAAAAGTCTCTCGAGGGAACAAAGTGCAATAGCTGCATCAGACAGTCTGGAGAGAAAGAAAGACTAGAGACTTTCTCGCCGCGGATGGATATTCGCCGGAGCACAGTTATAATATGCCGCGGATCTCGTTCGGGGTCAACGGTCTTTGCTGCTGCTGTAGCTTCGACGGAGAAATTGAACCGCGAGAGGAGGTAGTGTGCTGTTGCAACGTCTGTTCTTCTGACGGTATATACGTTATATAGGTACACTTGCGGCCTGTATATAGGAGTTGGAGGAGAGCGCGAAAGATCTCCATCTCGGGATGAAAGAGCTATTGTAATGGATTTGTCGAGTGCGAGATGGGAATTTCGCGGGATGCATATAAGTATACTTGGAGGCTGATAAAGTTCAGCTTTTGTTTTTCTGTATACCGAGCTAGACACCGCCATTATATACTTGTGAGAGAAGAGGTGTGTCTCTCTCGAGGAAAACGTAAAAGATTTTTATAGATCGACAGGTATATATACTTATAATGAGTTTATTTTGAGAGACCGGAGTAATGATATCATTTCTAAATCAAGATCGTGAGCTTTTATTCTTACACCCAGCTGTGGTTTTGAAAGTAATATATGTGTACTAACTCGCGCAGACACGTACATGAAGTATGCACACAATTATATTCTAGATATAATATCTATTGCGATCTGCATTTGCGAATGTCTGCTCTTATCGTTATAATATTATAATGATACTTGAACGTTAAGATACTCGACGTTGTACTGCAACAATTATTGGTGGTGATGGGAAAGAGCGAAACTTATGCTTTGTATATACGAATGCATTATACTGACCCATTTAATTAATTACAACTCGAGAGGTACTTACAAAATCATTAATCCCTCAACACCCAACTTGCATAAATTAACCCGAGACATGAACGATTGTACTCATCAAGTTCCTCCCCAAAAAAAGTTAGCGCTACACCGTCAATAAATAACTCAGCAGAGCGAATTCAATCGCTATACAGCGAGATACTCATTAAACTTTTAGCCGACGATCACTCGCAGCGATATTATAATGATCGCGGCTGAGAATATATAAAAGGAGCTTTTGAAATTAACCTCCTTGCGCGTTCGCGAGGCGAAAAAAATCCGCGGCATATTCGTATATAAGAAAGTCTGCGGCATGAATACGTTGTATCTCGATCTTCTGATATCAGCGCATGAATATAGCTAGTGAGTCTGCAGTGTATATTATATATAGGTTTGAGCGGGAGTTTATTACAAGCGCCGTGGATTCGTCGATCGAAGAATTTCGCGATAAGATATAGCGCAGAGCTTTAATTCGTTTTGCCGGAGGAAGCGAGTTGGACGTTTTTACGGAGAGGAGCGAAGGTTCGTGATTATTTTCCTTTTTCGGTTTTTGCGCTTTGTTGTGCTCTGCTCGATATGATGCGGCTGATAGGTCTCGGTTTTTCTCTTTCTGTCGAGCTCTCATCAGAGGTATTGATAAATTGCTTGTTGATTCAGCTGGAATTTTTTAACCTTGAATTTTTAATGAAATAACGAACGGACCGATGATAATTATTATCAACCGTGCGCTGAGTACTATGAGGAAGGTATAGATGTGCTCGCGATAGGTGATTACACGTTGCTTCACAATCGAACGATATATAAAATATTACTGCTATTAAGAACGGTCGCGATTGTACATTTATTATATACCGCAACTGCAAGTGCACACAAACCATTAAGATATTTCTTAAACTTGTATCACAATAGCATCGGTCGTTGCAATTTATTACACCCGGCAGACTGCTGCAGTAATTTAATAAAAATCGAAATGTGTTCCACATTCACTACCTTCAACGAAAAAAAAAAAAAAACCCACCTAATCTCGACCGGCTGCATCATCCTCAAGCCAGAAGAATCCGGCGACTCGCGAATAGGAACGCGAACGTCACGATCGTTGCAATATACTTGCTAGGCCTGCCACGTACATACGTATATACCGTTCTCGTGCATGCAGCAGCAGCGGCTATCCTCTTTTTCCTACATATATGCATCACACACACGCACACGTATGCGGCTCGAAACGGCCTTGCCACCAATACGCGAGCCGTTGCCCGAGTCTACGACCTCCGAGAGAGAGAGAGAGAGAGACTTGCTGCAACGGCGAGACGTAGAGTCGCCGCGAGAGATGCTCGGCCTGCTGCGATTAATCATCAGACTTGAAGCTGGTTCTGTGTGCTGATTTGTATATATGTGTTTTGATTCTTGAAATATTTTTTTTGGGAGGATGATGTAAGCGGGTACAGTTATAGACCAGGGAAATTGGTATTCAAAACATCCGGGGATGTTTATGCAATACTCGCAGATTTGGACTGGAAAGTCATTTGGTATTCACTTGGCAGATGCAAATAATATTCGAGTTGAGAGGACGAACTCTGCACAATATTATATACGAGTTGACTTGCGAAGCCTATGCAATTTCTTGAAGAGCTACTGTATAGAAGATTACTAAAAAAGTTTACTTTTTTCAAATGCCACTTGGACGATTGTTGCAATATTTTATGCCGAAGGACGACAAATCTTCGCCGAGTCAATGCCGACAGGTGACGAATTTGACGTACGACAGCGGAGAAGTCACTGACACGTTTTTTTTTCAGCATAAATCCTTCGAGCCCATTGTATTCTCCATGCTTTACGACACTGACGACAAGTAGTCGTCTTTAAGGTATTCGAGAAACAGCCTCGGAATGCCTGGAAAAGTTCACAGCGTGTATTTATGCTGGGAGAAAAATATGCCGAGTGCGGCTGCGTTGATTTTGCACGCCGCTTCAAGTCGTAAAAGCACGACTGTCTCAGCCTACAAAGGGCTAAGTAAAAAACGTCTTCCCTTTGAGAGACATTTCTGCCAGAGCCGCGCGGGTATATTCTTAATTCGTATCTGTATACATATAGAGTTGCCGGTGCAGAGTATATATATGTTAAATGCAGGTAAATTGAGATGCAATTTTTATTCCAACGCGAGACTGCTGCTGTATTGGATTTCGTCGACTTTCGTTTCTGAGAGCATAACGTCGCGTTTCGATATTCAGTGTCAGTTTTGCGATCGTTTTTCCTCTGGCACTTTCTGATGCACTGGAACACGACGACGCACAACGTGCGCCGAATGAATGAATCCGAGGCGAGCGAGAGGATTAAAATTTATTCAAGCGTTCGATATATTCTTAAATCCCGGATTCAGTAGCCGATATTACATTTTAAACGGCACGCTTTCTCCGTAAATTAAGCTGCTGGGTGTAGCAGCTCATGCATTTTTCATAGAATTTAACCCTGTGCTCTGAATTTTCTGATACTTATATTCGATTAGAAAGAGGTGCAGAGCTATCCTTTATAGAGCAATTTTTCTCCCTGGGAGCGATTATTTTCCTTAGAGAAATCATACTTTCCTCATAATGCGTTTTAAAGTTATGTGTATGTGGAGCTGCATCTGGTGCACGATTCTCATCGCTTATTAGAAATTGATTTTGTGAAAACCTCGTTTATTATTGCCCGTTTCAGCTTGCTTCATCATCGACGATATTCGTTATCCGCGGATTATTTCCAGCGGATATCTATTCGTGTTAATGGCTTGTAAGTTACTCTCTGTGAGCGAGATATTGTACTGGATAAATCGATATTAAATTAAATTATCCAGCCATAGTTAAACAATTTCAGTTAGAAGCCATTAAATCAACTCAATGTTAAACATTAAAACTATTTTCATAAAGGGACATCTCTTTCGTGATGAATTTGAAACTTTGCAAACAGCAGGAAGAAAAGTTTTGATTGCGTGTCATGCTCGTGAAAAGGTTCATAGAATCAATACTTAGAAAATGAGTTTTCTTCAATCTATACACTTGAATTTTTGTTATTACTCCTCAGCAAGGTGCCGTAAATTTCATCGATTTACTATAATTCATGTTAACTGTTCGGCGTCTAGACAGCATTTACATTTGACCCAGTTGGTTGAATCCAATATTCCGAGCAAACGTCGATAGGTTTTAATGAATGCCTGCATGTAAGGATCTGCGAATTCGCTGAGTTTGAATTGGCTGGCAGGATTGTAGAGTAGAAATAAAATTTGGAACATTCCTTTCACGCGATTACAGAGTAAATACAACCTTCTATCGAGGTTCTATAAACGTGTCTTCTATAGACCGATTTCGCAGTATTCAAAAAACGACCCGCATTCCACGGTATAGATAACTCGCACTAACGAGGACTTGCTAAATTTAATTAGCATGCCGCATTTCAAATTAACGCAATCAACTGGCTTCTCAAAATTTCAGAACAATAATCAAGCGCAAACTCTTTTCTCTTCGCAAAATGACTTCCCATAATATTAGCCTGATGCAACAAAGTCTTCATTGTATACCACAATAATCAGCTCGTTAAAATTAATTGATGAAATTCAAATTTATTCATAATCGTCTACTCCATTTTTCCAGAGTCTAGGTCAAACCCGACTCTGATGCACGCGTAATCGACCAATGAGGAATACAGGTCGCTCGCTAATTTGCTCGCTGCTGCACAAACGAGCACCTAAAAAAGCAGCAGCACACAACGTCGTCGTCTCGCACAATTTATTATGCAATATTAAATTATTACACCTCCACCTACTCCACCCACGCAAAGTGTCTGTTGCACGTATAGATATATGTATTATAAACTCCGACGTACAATGCACTTCTTATTGGAGCATGAACGAGCGGTTTTCGTCCGGGACACAATGCGGCGCGTGTGACGAACACGTATTACCTACTTCGATCCGAGACTACATACACAGTGCGTTCATTGTATATATCGCTCTTTCTTCAAACGATCCGCTGCTGTAGTTTATCGAGTTGCTTGTCTCTCCTGGCGAGAATGACAAAATGGGATGGCTTATTATCGTGCGTCGAGCGGCTTTCATTGTAATGCGCGCTTAGAGTGGAATCGTTTGGTCGATGAGGATAATTGGCCTTTCGCTGCAGTTATTTCTTCTCTCCGATGGGTGTGTATATATCTATACATGCATTTGCCGGAAGAGCGTTTCATTAAGTCGAGACTTTTTTTCCTGCTGTTCTCTTTCGTTAGGATTGCGGAAATTGATATAAAGTCGGAGCCGCAGCCGCCTCGTATTATACACGATCTGAAGTATTTGTGGTAATAAATTAATCGAGGAGTTTTTTTTCAATGCGTGCATTGTATGGCATATAAAGGAATTACGCAAAAGCTGCGTCGAAGATTTACGAGCATATCGGCCGATGTCTTAAAACGTAATTATTTTATCAATTTAAATCATACGTTTTTAGCCAGCGCGAGATTCACTGCATCAAGAGAGAGAGAGGCAAGCGCATAAAGCAGCTGAGTTATGGCTACATACGTCGAGCTTTTGGAAAAATCCCTCGGCTACTTTATTATACAGCCGCTGTACAGAACCGCAGCGCCGAGCTCGGCGTATACGACCTCTGTGAGAGGCCCCTTTCAGGTATCTCCTTATAATTTGCCTTTAAACGGTGCATAATGCACCGTAAACCCTCTGGAAATTTATTTCTATATCTCAATCAGTTCCGCGTGTATGTATGTACTACAATATGGTAATTTCATCTCGCGCTGACTTTTCGCGGCGATAAACCCCGGCGAGTCTTGTACGTATACGTCTCGCAGATATACATATATTATTCGCGAGTATATATATGCACGAATGAAAAGGTGGCCGCCGATGAAAGTATATTACGAGCGCACCGGCGGAATACTGAAGTATCCGCTCGAATTGATTTCACTTTTGTTATTTATATGCGCGCGGAATTGTAATTCAGACGCGAGACGTTGTTGTTGTTATTCGCAGAGGGTTTTAGAAAGATCTTTCGAGAGAAAAGACGATTTTATCTAGGTGTGTGCGATGACGAAAAGTGTAAGTAAAGCGTTAGCCTAGATTCTAGTTATATATACGCCTCGACGCGGCTTTTATGGAGGAGACATGGTAATTTCTAAATTTAATAAAGCCAGCGGGGAGTCCGATTTTTTCCGCAAGGATTAGTGTAGTCTATTATGTGTTGCTCTTGATTAATGCGCGAGCCGGATTTTTACTTCTTGGCTTGATTTATCTAGATCGTGGGTAATAATGCAACATGTTGGCGTTTTAATGACTGATAATTTGGTCGGAAGATATTTTTTTCGAAGGCGGCGCTCTTAATATAAGTAATATTATTATAGGTAACCTGCAAAAATATGGGAAATTACACAGTTTGAATAAAGTATATTATAAGTTTGAGTTACGCTTACTCTCTGTTGATATTAAAAAGCTGAATTAAAACACTTTCTCAATTATGAAAACAGAAGTAGTATTTCTCATTTCTCTCGCAGTATAGTAGTAAGTATAGTGTCATGAAATTCTCGAAATTGCGGATTTCCTACTTCCAGCAAACTCCGCCGACCACCTTCGCCGCGATCAGGTTTCATTCCATTCGAGCAAACATTGCAGTACAAAGGAGAAAGACAAGTGTACTCACCTTGACTTCGTGATAGCGCTCCTCGAGGTAATAGGCGAGGCCTCTCGCCTCCTCGTATCTCGTGGCCAAAGCCACGTACTTGTCGTAGTGCCTCTTGAACAGGACGAACCTGCAAAACAACGAGAAACGTTTTAATGAGTTTCGCGCGAAAGTAAGAGAGAAAAATGTATATTATAGTCTACTCTCTCGCCGTTGCTTCCGGACGACTGTGTATTACGCGGGTCTTAATTTTATTCAAGGTTGCGAGAATCGCACTTTTATGCTAATGTCAACTCTGAGATACGGCGATGAAAACGAGTCCCGAGTGAATTTTATGGGTCATATTATGGACGGTGTTTTGTGCGTTTAGCGCGAGATCTAAAATAATAATAAGATGCAGGAGTGGTTGTTGGTTTTCTCTCTGCGGAGGATGTACTTTGCATCTTTCAGTTATTAATTTGTAGTTTCTGCTCGTGAGATTTGAATAATTCTATAGTATACTGGACTCGGTAGTACTGGAGCAGCGAATAATAAACAGAACAAAAATACAAATTTAGATCTTGCGTGCTAAACGTTGAAGAAAACAGTGTTTTTTTTCTCAGTAAAGCGTACGTTTAGTAAATAATGTATTAGATTTGATAAAACACAAGCCAAAAGTTTTCAATTTTATAAATGTATAATATCTAGGCAGAAAAACACGTACTGTATAACCATTACTAAATAAGCATGACTGGCGAGCGCTTTCATCCATTAAATTAATTACTTGACTTTAATAGCCCCGCCTATCCTTAATTTGCATTTTTGAGCATTATACGCCGCTAATTTATTTAGTTTCTCAAAATAATAAATTGCACAAAAAATCAGAAACTGTGAAGCTACTAATAATAGTTGTTTTCAACAATTTTGTGCGCTATCAAAAGTGTCAAAACACATGTTTGCATAAAGGCTTTAACAAGTATCCAACATACTTTGAAAATATTAATATTCTTTATGAATCGTTCTCGTTACAACAATTATTTATTTTAACAACAACCTATTAAAGAGTGCAATTTTATTATAATTTTTATTCAATCTATTCTTTCGAGCTTCAAGGTTAAATTCGCAAGAATTTCCTTTCTAAACGTATTCATTCCAAGAATTTTCCACAAAAATCGAAGTATATATACAAAAATAATAATACCCCGCGACACACGCGCTCGGCATTTCCAAGCTAACCACTGCGGCGTGAACACACATACACGACCTTTTTGAATATTTTCTCGAGACCGAGAGCCGCAAAACGAACACAATCTCTCGCTCTTCTAAAAACGAAAAATTCCGCTGTCTCATAAAAAAATCAGCAGCAGCTCGTCGTCGTTTGCATACCTAACGTCGCCGCCGCAGTAGCTATTCCTACGCCGGCCGGCATATTTTCCGAAGACAAAACCAAAAAGTAAAAGCAAGTATGCGCTCGTACGCGAAATTCCCGCGATGTCGCAACGATGTATGCGTATGTGTGTGAGCTCGAATTTATCGCGCGACTCTCATAGTCGGGATTTTTCGCGGCTTTTACGGGATTTATCTGTGCTTGGTTTATTTACGGGCTTCTCGGGGCGCTTTGCAAGTATATAGTGTGTGATCGGCGGAGAAGATGAATCGTAGGAAAAATGGGGATTATTGATAGCGGCGACGAGGATTTTCAATTAATGGAAATGAAGCCGGTTAATGGAAACGGCGGTTCTTCTTTGCCGTTGCTATTTTTGGTATATATAGGGAATTGCATTTAGAATGGATCGAGTTGGCTTGTTTTGACTCGTGTGTGATTTATTTGGTGAGCTCGATTTTGTTATCGCGAGATTAGTGCTGTGTTTACATTATAGTGCGTTCAAGTTTTTTTCCGTCGTGTACAAGATTTTGGAATTTGCTCTTGTAAGGCATGCGGATTTTTTTTATTTTTTGAAATGTATCTGTATAGGTTTTTGTAGGGAAAATTATTTTGTTTCGAATACTAAACATGACACGTAAGGTTGAATAACATTGAATATCTGCGAGTGCCCCCCACATAAATTTAATAAAATAGTTTTATAACTATAAGAAGTCTTGAAAGTACAGTTTCGATACGTAAGCCGTTATACAAGTGCCCCCCGCAGGCATCGTGAAATTTTTTTTACATTGCCTATGAAGAATAGGGAAATATAACAGCAAAAAGTGCATTCTCAAGGAACAAGGCTGATGCCAGAGCCTCAGGAAACTTTGCGTTCGTTGACCTTTGTTAAAGTCGCGAGTAAAGTTATAAACGAATATTACGCGGAATCAATACGGTTCTTTAAAAATATATTTCAAGATCGACACTCCTAGTTGCCTGGTTTTTCAAAAACAATAGCAAAGATCAAAATATTTTATTTTATCAGACAAAGAGTTATAATACGAGCTTTGACTCCCAGGCAAGTCGATTGGTCAATCCCGTATTTCAGTTACGAAATAAGAATTAGTATCTATTTACACATACACAGTCCGTTACATAAAACAGCGATAATTTCTAATTCGAAATGAGAGAGAATCTATCACCAATCATGGAAGCTGTTAACGAAACTATATTCTTTCACTGAATAAATGTAATAAAAAATAAAATTGTTCTACAAATTAATCTGTATAATTTGCATAGAAAAATAATTCTACCTGTACAAATCATTCTCCGTAACGATATCCCTGATCGAGTCCTCCGGGTCGACCCTGTCCGCGATCATCCCAGGCGATCCAGGAGCTCTTGGCCCCAGCAGACTGCAGCTGGCCCTTGGACTGCTGCCACTAAGCGCACTGGCTGCAACCAAATCGTCCTCGGAAGCAGCGGCTGCGATAACCGGCGGTGGCGATGGGCTACGGTTGGTAGCCGGCCCCAGAAGATCCTCGCTTCTGGAGTGTCGCATTTCCGAGTTTCGGAACAGCTGTCCCGCACCTCCAGGTGTCCTGAACACCACCTCCGGTGCTTTCGACACCGAGGACACGCCGTTGAACGTCGGCGACGACAGACCGATCAGTAGGTCTGTCATTATGATGTCACTTTTGGTTTACCTCTATTTATATAATGTTATCAGTTAAACTTTACTCCTTCTCCTAGCTTAGGGTTCTTGAACTACAACAATCCGATAACAAGCTCGCGGAAGGTCGGATCGATGCACTGTAGTATAAGTATAATACGAGCTATGTTTTATTGAGACAGCGCTGCGTCCACTTGATTCTATGCGATGCGTGATGATGATGAGGCTGTCTTGATGATAGGTACATCTTTCTTTCTCCTCGACGCGGTCTCGTATCTTAGGGGCTCTACAAGAGGCGTGCCATACCTATGCCCTTTTATACTGTGACAGTGAGTATACAGCTCGATGGAATTCGTGGGAGAGAGAATGTACAAGTTTCTCGGTATGCAGGTCCTTTTGAGGTTAAGACCTGAGCCTCGAATAAGTGAAGGGACGACGCTTGCTTTTCCCGCCGGAACACTGCACTCAGCAGCGCATCCTTTTCATCCCCACTCCTCGCAGGATTTCTCTCTCTCTCTCTTGTATTCTTTCCAAGTTATGTGCACCGCAGCTGCTTATTCCTTCGTCACAATGATATTATATGCGTATACAAGTGCAAGCAAAAACCAGCAGTTCGCGCACTTTTTTCACTCGCGCGAGACCGTAAGGAAATATAAGCAGCTCCGAAAAATCGATGCGACGCCCTTTGTTTACCTCGAGAGTTATAGCTGCTCTGACGAACTGGCTCCCTCTCCGCGCGGATTTGCACTATTGAACGGCGGCGGCTCCGCCTGGTGAACTCTGCGTACTATAATACCCGAGAACGGGAGAGAGTGCAGCGACGTCGACGCTCTCCTTTCTATTATTCGCGCACGAGCTTCTACTTACAAGGATAATAATATAATATCCTTTGCGAACTTTTCAGAGGTTATGAGCGGAGTAGAGGTCCTTGCTGATGCAGCAGGACAGCAGCTCCTATATATATCCGGGAAAATCCGGAGCAACCGCTCGATGAAATCTTCTCCCGGCGCAGATTCCCGATTCTGCTCCTGCGCGCACGTTCGCTCTTTCTCTCTCTTATTCACTTCTTCTTCTTCTTCTTCTTCGCTATATACTGTTGTTATCGTTCGCGGGAACACTGTCACTCGATTGCGATATACAAGTCGAGAGTATAACCGGATACTCGAGCGGGTTACATTAGCACTGGGTGTACACCTTCATATACGCCGTGAAAGATACAGGAGCACCGATGTGTATACATATATTCCCTTCTAATAATGCAGTATGTGTGTGTGTGTTTCCAGGTGAAAGAAACAAACGAGCGCGACGTGAACGTACGCTATACACTCGTGGACTACCGTGCGGTTCGGCGTGTACCTGACAACTGCCGTCGGACTGCGGCCGAGCACGCGCTGCGCTGAAGGAAAGAGAGAGATGGAGAGAGGTTTTTCGCGTCGAGTCGCCGGCAGGGGCGCTTTATAGGAGAGTCAACAATAATAATGCTGCAGTGATGCCGGGACTCCTCTCTCTATACTCTTATGCTGTCATTTCCCTCTCCGCGCGCGGTGTAGCTCTGTAGGCCACTTGACTTGTGTACTACAATGGTGAAATTGTGGATTATGTTGTCTCGGAGTATATTAGTATACTTAGCTTTTAGATTTCGAATTGGAGCGTTCGTACTGAATATGTTTTTTGTACGTTAAAATTTCCTGGTATGAGAACGTTATGCTGGTTTTGAAGAATGGAAACTACTAATGGTAAGGAATATATTATATCTCTTTTTTGTTTATTTTTGATTTATGAAATGCATTTGATTGATATATACGATGCGTAAGGCCCATTTTGCGAGAAAACCTGTTGCAAAGTACGCATTACATTCCATTTAAGTACAATATGAATTGTACTTTACATGTTTTATTGTCAAACTTTGATATAACGATGAATAGCGTACAATTTCACCAACTCAAGATTCGACAAAAACCGGCGCACGGCCCATAACGTCCAGAATCCCTTAAATTTCTCTCTCCCCAAATCCCTCTCGACTACTTTTATAAAAACGTTTTTATGTAAGTATAGACCGCTATATCCGCACTAGCCTACGGCCAGTGGGGCACGTCGGCGACCTCTGTGACCATTTACCCATCCGTATACTTTTCTCTCCGCGGAAAATGATGTTTTCTCAAGACGTTTGCTTATATACCTACCGACCCTACCCGGCGAAAATGAGGCAGTCCTCCTTTATTGAGTTTTCCGTGTTATATACACCACTGCTGCATGTTTGGGTTTGGATAATTTGCCTGACGATTTGCGCATGGGTAGGTAAACACGCTAAGGTAGTATAGGTCTAAGAGCCCCCGGTCACGACACCGTTTGCCGCTTTTTTTTTCTTTTACTGCGCGGAGGAGGGAATTTTAAGAGGAGGGTTGTTGTCGTTACGGATCGTATCTGGGCGTGTGTGCCTCTCGTGGCTGGTTTTAGTAAGTCGTATAAGTTGTATTGTTGATGTTGATATGACTCTGGAGGCGACTTTTGCTAATGGCCTAGTTTGGGATCGATCTCGATATGGCAGTATACTATTTATTATAACGCGGATTTGGTTTTGAATTGTTACTTATTATGTTGTGTAAAATAATCGAGATTATTGATTTATTTATTTTATTCTACGAAATTTATATTTCATTGTAAAATTACTTGTAACGGCTTTTGTTCTCTATTATCTTGTTATTCTTATCGATATACTTATACGTTCTTATCGAATTCCGTAAATTGAAGGTAAAAATAGTCGATTGCGTAAGCACTTATTCTTACGTCGTTATTTCAGGAAAAATCGCGCATCTTTAGGATAGATATTGGAAGTTTAGATATAAGGAAGTGTAATCAATCGTATGAAATATAATAATTTAATAATTCTTTATAATTTTTTTTCGGTAAAGAAACGTAAAAGTAGAAGCCGTAACACTAAAACATATTTTTTTAAAACTCATTTTTTAAGCTCTACTTCCATAACTCGCTTCTTAGTAAAATGTTGTAACTACAACAATAGACAACATTTTGAATAAGTTTACTGTTTTGAAAGTGCTTTTGAGTGCCATTAGATCGAGAAATTCTAGAAAACAAACACAGTTATGCCTTTCATAATTTATACCGTTTGGTCTATATAGCTGCATCCTATATGGTCAACCTTGATGCGCATGCATACGCACTTTTTGTAACGGATTTTTTGAAACATAAGTATACCGTTTATTATCTCTTTACAACAATATATCACAATATCGTAAATGGCAGTATATGTGAAATTTAATAATTTTAATAAATCCACTTTAAAAATGCTCTGCAATAAAATGTGGAGATAGAAGAATTTATTAAAATAAAAATATAACAAGTTTTTGTTCGTACCTCTTATGCGTTACACAATGTTAAGTGCTTCAACTTATCACTATTTTTTTAAATAAAATTGGAAATACCTTCTTTATCACCTACAGGTAAGGAAGAAACAATACATATTACTATGTTTTCATCGAAGGTTTTCCTAGTGGTAGTGCAAACGAAATTCGAAAGATGTCGCTGTTCCACTCGAAAACAAAGTTTCCTTTTGTACCGACTGGTCTCGTGTTTACTGCTCTTCCCGAATTGCAAGCATGAAGAGCAGACGGTTTTGTTAATAAACAATAGTTTTTTCTTAGTATAATAAATAAGTAACATCTGTTAAAGATGGCCAATAGAATCTTTAAGCTCTTGTCCATCGACTCCGTAAGTTTGATGCAAATTCGTTACAAGTATTCGAGAGGAAAACCTCCGACGATAGCTCGAAATTTGCAGCAAAGAATTGAAGGTTAGGCCCAAAGTTTATGGTTGTATTTTGTTGCAAAACAAGATATATTAAAACTTGATCATTAATTTTTTTAATCAGAATTGGAGTACAAAGATCCAGAACTTTACTTCAAGGTGGATATTGGCTTTCCAGTTCCTAAATTCACAAGGTCTCAAATGTCCGAAGTTTGGTCTAAAGAAATAGCTGCTCGTAGAAAAAATCCAGTGCTGGAAAAGCAAGCTCACCGCAATCAATGTGAGTAAATGCGCTAAAATGAATCAATGTTGTGTTTTTGTAATGCAGGAATTAATAACTGGTAATTGCTTGCACATTCGCTATATGAAATATGTTTTGGTTTGCGTCACTCTGTGAAATTTTTCAAATGATTATCGAGGGATCTTGAAAACTTGTTTTTCCAGTAAGTATCGATTTGGACAAAGCAAAAGAGGATTGGTACATAACAAATGCCCCTCAGCATATACATACGATAGCCCAACATTATGGAATATATGATGATTTATACGGAGATGCATATTTTTACCCTATCGTACCATTGACCATTGATTATGATTTTGGAAGTGAGGATAAACTAGCTAGAGTGCACAGGGGAAATCAAATTAAATCTTATGAAGCCAAAAATGCTCCAAGTGTAACGTACAAGGCAGAACCTGACTCTCTATATACACTTCTTCTCACAACACCGGATGGCAATTTTTCTGACCTTACATACGAGTATTGTCACTGGTTCATGTAAGTATAATGCAGTATAAAGTTGTCTATTCATATTTATTTCTTAAAAAAAATAATGATAAACAATGCTAGTTATGGTATCAAACTGACCAAAATTTAAATTTTAGTGGTAATATCCCAGGAAGTGATGTGGCCAAAGGAGAGCAGATAATAGATTACTTAAGGCCAATACCACCAAAAGGCATTGGATTTTGTAGATACATCTTTGTCTTATATAAACAGGATAAGAAAATTGATTTTTCAGAGTACAAAAAAGAAGAACCTTGGTAAGTTTTAGTTTTAACCGACATATGCATAGTTCTAACAAGATTAAGTATCATTATATTATGAAGTATAAAACAAGATATATTTTTTCCAGTTTAAAACTCACAGATCGTAATTGGAAAACGTACGATTTCATTCGCAAGCACCAAGATTATATAACTCCTGCAGGCCTTGCATTTTTTCAGTCCGATTACGATATTACCCTCAAAGACTTCTATTATAACACATTGCGTAAGTAATATGCTATTATTATTATTATATAGTATTGTATTAGCTCAGAGAGTGCAAGCTTTTAATATTTCTTAAATTTTCTCGTAGAAATGCAAGAGCCAATATTTGAATACGACTTTCCAAAGCCTTACATTAAACCACAAACATGGTTCCCTTTGAAACAGCCTTTCAACGTGTATATGGACAAGTACAGAGATCCAAAACAAATCAACAAAGAGTACTTATTAAGAAAATTGAAGAAAGAACACCCTTTCAAATTCCCGGATCCTCCATTAAAGTATCCAGGTGCACATCCATTCAAGGGATATTCACCATCGTGGTTGAAAACAATTTGGACAAAAGAAAGGCGTGGCTGGGGCCGGATAAACGACTATAAATAGGCGCATTTTGTAAACGTTTTAATAATTATTGCATAATAAAATATAAAATTGTTAAGAAAATTATCGCATCTGTCTTTCATTTGTAAAGGAACAAATCAATCTTCTTTGGTATTAGCTTCGACGATTTGTTTGCTCTTAGTTTTGATTTCAGTTCGAGTTAGCACACCAGTGTCCACTGCTTCGTGCTCAAAGTACATACCTGTAAAAGTTATACATGAAACATTGAAACCTTACATGTCAAGTATTAGGAACACGAAGTTATAGCTCACCCGTTTGTTCTTCTTTTTCGTCTCCGAACTTCAATTGCGAGCGATAATCGGCGATGTAATTTTGGTACATATCTTTAGCTCTTTCTTCTTTTTCGGGGTCAAGTACGAAATTCGTCGAGGCGAACAAAGTAATCGCCTTTTTAGTTACTTGCGCTAATACTGCTAATCCTAAATTGCGATAAAAATTGATGTACAAGTGGTTTCTTCGAATAACAGCCATATTGTGATTTATGATTAATTACCATCAGTTTCTATAGGATCGTCACACGTTCGTTTTTCCTTCTCTTTTTTCACTTTATCATCTGCTTTGATCTCCACTTTGTCGTCGAGTTCTTTAGCAGCTTTTTTGCTATCCTTTCCCTTTCCTGTGGACTTGGCAGCTTTCACGCAAACAAGCATCGACGACATATTCTGCAAAGCCGCTCTTATGTTCATCAATAATTCACCTCGGGTTTCTATTAGAGACTTGTTGTCGGCTTCGCGTTTTTTCTCCGCCTCGATTTTTTCCAGCATGTCTTTTTTCTCTGTTTTGTATCTAAATAAGATAACGCACCATCATTATAATGCCAAAATGACTTGTGTAAAAATAAGTAAAATTACTTCGTAGTGGTCGACACCATGGAATGCTCTAAATTTTGCAGCATCAACTCAGCGTGATTTTTTTTGTTCAGCACGAAATTTCGATCCTTCAAGTTGCGGTTGTACAAGTCCGTCAGTCTCTCTCTTTGTTTCATTTGATCTTCTAATCTACGTCAAGATAATACAGCGTTTAATTTTCATTTCGTTTTAGCACATCATTAGGAATCAAACCATTTTTTACCTGACAAACAGTTCTTCGTAAGACCGAACGAGCATCGTCTCCTTCATTACGTTAAAAATGTTTTCAAGCTCCTCGATTTGCTTCTTCAATTGCCTATCTTCGTCTTCCACCGTATCGTCCTTTTTTCTCATAATATTAGTATCGCTCTATAATAATCATTCGATTTAACATTTCCAGAGCATAAAAATCGAGGAAAGCATTTCAGCGAGACACCAGTTACACACTGATCAAATAAGAAAAGTCAAGGAGATTCACCTCAATCCTAACAAGGGACTTCGCGTACTGCCAGACATCCTCGACCTTCTTCCTGGCGCTGTCGAGGCTCCGCTCTCTCTCCTTCATATTGACCCAAACATCCTGAGCCATTTTCTTGTACCTCTGGCGAATGTCGTCGAGGTTCTCCGCTGCCAATTGGCCCATCAGAGTCGTCTTGTAAATCACTCGGCATTGGTCCTTCTGGTCCTCGCGCAGACCGTTCAGCACGACGTCGAAATATTTCGAGTCCTTTTTTTTGCAGGTGTTAATTGATGACCATAATTTTAACAGTAAATTATTGTGGGTAGTCTTTGATATATGACTTTCGGCGTGGGGATAATATTGAGGATTTTTGTTGGCTTATCTAAAATAAACTTTTTGATATAGTTTCATTTTTGGTTTTGAAATTTGGTAAATTATCAGGTGATTTTAAAGCGAGCTTTAGGTTGAATTGACCAAACGGAGATTCATCATCAAGTTTCATCATGTTTTAATTTAAAAACTGCTTGAATAAATATGCGACAAAAAGGAAGGTACACAGGGCGAAAAATTTACAGTGAAATGTCGAGAAATTCATTTGAGTAAATACGCGACAGACCAGGCTACAAAGGGAAACATTTCAAACGAAATATTCCTCGAATACTCCATTTTTTTCCACCAAACCAGTATACGAATATTTTCCCCCAATTTTTAAAACGTATAATTAATTTTAACCTTTGTAGAACTTCAATCAAAGTTTTATTTTTTTTCCATAATTATAGTAGCTTTTGAACTTTTTCCATTCCACCCGGCCGCAGAAACTTTCAAACAAAACAAAAAAAAAAAAAAAAAAAATCGCACACTACCTAACTTCTCGACCAACTAAACAATCAAAGCCCCTTAAACAAAGCTGCACAATCAAGCCCTTCAAAACCCTCGATACACGGCATCAGCTTTAAACCGCGTTCTCTTTTCGCCGCTAATTCGAAATCCGCTCTCGCTACGATTAACAATCACACACCCTCTCGTAATCACCAGCAGTATATATATAACATCCCACAGCGTGATGTCCAGCTTCAAAATAATTAAACGCGACTTGGCTCTAATTACGTTAATGGATGCATGATTAAACGGCGATTCGATCTCGTGGTCCCGGAATATTAGTCGTAGCAGGCCTGCATGGCGCGTATCATGATTTGATGCTCGGTAATGGAATGATCAACCAATCGTGATGCCCGAAGCCCGATTGGCTATCTCCTAATGGAACCTCAGCTTCGGTTCACACGACTTCGAGCTGTGCTTAGCGTTTGTCCATTTTATGCAAAGTAGTCGTGCTCTTTTTTGTCGTGTGTGTCGCATCAGATATACTATGTCGAGTAAAGGGAGGGTTGACTACTGTGAGAGGAATGCAGGTTAATCGAAAGTGCAGCGAGGAGGAATTGCGCAAAGAGATAGACCTTTTTGAGAATTCATGGATTTTGTTTGTTGTTCATTTGCTGCGCGTATTTAGAGCATACTTTAAAAGCTTTTACTGCGTACTATCGGGTAAATTCTATTCTTTTTCAAAATTATTGAATTACACGATATTTTAACTGTATAGATGGATTGTCCCAGTGAATATTCCGAAATTCAAACTTTTTTTCCTATGCCTCTCGACCATACACGTGACATGATTGCGCGATAACGAATGATAGACATCACTTTTTCGAAAAAAAAGGCATAGACGTGCATCACTTCTATATACGGGTATATATTTGTGAGCAAGAGGAATAAAAAGCCCGAGGGTCCTTTTATTCGCCAATGCATATATATGTGCGTATGTATAACCGATGTAGTACACAATATACACCGAACGCGAATAGAGGAGTAATTTGATCAATAAAATAGAAAGGAGTATCTGCACCGCGTCCTATTTCCTCTCGCATTTTTTTTGCGTATAGAATATAGAGCGTTGTATAGTTTAGAGACACTCTTTTATTTTTATGCACTAATTTTTACGAGATGACTATTCTTTTCCAGTCAGTTATCTTTTTGCTGCCTAATATACCTTTTTCAAAATCACAAGGATCCCATTGTACGTGTCGCTGACAGACTTGGCGGCATGACGCTTGGCCAGGGCGACCTGGTAACGTGCAATCAGATGCTGATGTCGTTTCTGATGTTCGGCCTCGGTACGAGTGATCTCGTCCTTTTTCTCGATCTGTTCGCTAAGCTGAGCGTACTCCGACTACAAGTAAAATATTTTGATAAATACTCTATAGTTGTGATTAGTAAATTCTCGCAAAGTCTGACAAGAAGCAAATAAGTTGTATATAGAATTCGATTCAGCGAATAAATTAAATTCTCCGGCAAGCAAAACATCACCGCGGCTTAAATGCATCTCGCGACGACAAACAGGTCCGAGGCTCTATACTGCGTCTTAAAAATGGTTTATTCAGCAAAGACATCTAAAATTCAAAAGTTAGCCTTGATCCTCTTATGAAAACTAAGGCAAACTTGATTTACTGGAAATCTGACCGAGCAAAGCCACTTCAATATTTATACACGCGCGCATTTGCAAGTTTCTATAATGAGAGCGAAGATGTTATAAGCAAACAAATTTTTTCTTTTTACGCCCCTAATTTCACCGGCGCATTAGTCGCGATGAATAGGTAAATGCAATTAAAATAGCACGCTTTTATGGCACCGGATTCATTTCGGTCAGTAATTCACTGGGTTCGTCATATACATACCTTCAAGTTGCAGAATTCCTTTCTCTTCTTCTCCTTGACGTAGGAAAGCTTGTCGAGCTGTTTGCGCTTGAGGTTGTAGTCTTGGAATATGACCTCGTAGGCGTCCTAATTTCGCGTTACTATTATTGAAATGCAATGTTTGCGAGTGAGATCATTGTAGTGCCTTTACCAATGGCTCGGCGTCTTGCAGTAGTATCTGCAAGTCCTTCTGCTTCTGGAGAATCGTACGTAAGAGTCTCTTGTCACCGCAAATGACATCGTTGACAATTTTCCGGTACTCCTCGATGTCGGTTTTCAACTCCTTCAAGCTCCTCGAAACTTTTCTTTTCAATTTTTCAGCGCTCGTTGCTTGAAGCTTTTTGTCCCGCGCTTTTATCGAAAAATAAAAGCGTCAAAACAATCAATTTTATACATCACAGCATTAAAATACACAAGTACATTCATAATTCTATATACAGTCGAGACGAAATTACTTCGCCGAAAAAGAATTCACTCGCTGATATACCAGTGACCTAAATTTCTCCCCAAATTTCATTCCCCCAAAGCTCTTACGCGCAATTTTTCAAACGCCGCGTGCTTAACCTCACTAAAAAAACGTGCGTTCACGTAACAAAAAAACAACAACAACAACTAACCATGAAGCTTGAGTATCCCACGGTACTGGAGGCTTTTCTCGCGCGTGCTCCACTTTTCGTTTCTCATGCCGTGTATTCGGGTTTGTTTGGCGGACAGCATCTCTCTTTCACTTTTTCCGAGGATCTCGCGTGCAAACGTTGGCGCGTATTTCAATATTTAACGACGGACCATCAAAAATGCAAATCCGACTCGTATAGCGGCTCCGATGAATTTGGAGATAAAAAAAAATTGAACGACACACTACGGCTGGACTGATCTGTGCGCGCTTGTGGATCAAGATGTGCAGCAGTGCGGGAGGTATATATAGGGTTATGATGGTATATATGCGGGATATTCGAGAGCGAGTGTGAGTGTTTTCGAGTAGATTATTCATGCGATATGTTTTTAGGTTAATTTTCTGGGATGCCAAGTAATATGTTTTTGAGCAAAAATTTTTGCATATTTCATTAATAATTTATCAGAGAAATGCTTACCGGCTTATGAATTGATAATTTTCTCAAAGGTTAATACGATCGTTAATATACTGTAATACGCGAACGCGCAAGATTTGCTGTAGATCAAAGCTCATCCAATTACGTGAAAATTTTCCCCGCTAAATTTGGATTCTTATAATAATGTATATTAAATGGATACGTATTAAATGGAAATGTGGGTTACTTTGATCTTTTCTACAAGCATTAACGCGTATCTCTTTTTCAATATTCTATACGTTTATCGAACTTTTTGATACACGTTCGCGCGCACATCAAACGTTTTATACGATGAAATAAGTATATTGAAACGTTGTAAATCAAATTGAATTTGTAAAGTAAATTGAAAAGTATATTGAAGTATATTGAACTCCCTTAAAAGCGATAAGTTAACGACCGCATATCTTTTGTTTGCGCTAGAACGAATGATTTTACGAAATAATATGGTAACGTTATTAAAATCGAGGTCATCCGCGTGCAAAGGAATTCATTCCCCCGCTTTTTGAAACATAATACAAATATCGTTATTTTTATGCATTCGCGGAGTTACGCGCGCATGTAAATGAAGAATATTTTACGTATGCCGCAACCTATATGTATATTTGCGTATGTGTAAACATTAAAATTTTATATTAAAGTATTACCTCGTTCTGCGTCAAAGCGAAAGAGAGGCGCGTGTGTATATAAACACATCTGCTTTATATTTGTCGTGTTTTATTTTATAATATACGCGCGCAAGGAAGAATATTTACAAAATATAACATTTCACAGTTGCGTAAACATATGCATGCTTAATTATACACGAATTTTTAATTATTTAACCGTTGAAACGAATAATATTCGTTGAACACACGTGAATTTAGAAAAGGGTCACTTCTCTCTTCGCTCGCACTCCCGAGCGTGTTAATCGGAAAAATACACACTGCAAATTAAATTCTCGGTTTGCGGAAAAACTGCAGTCGGAACAGGCTAAAATAGGGCAAACACTCGGGAAAATTTCCGCTTTATAAAAACGTTGATATATATATAGGTAGTACATGCAAAACACGACTTCGACAAACATCATTTCGACATCCTTTGACTTTGTCCCATTTCCACTCACACGAGGGGAAGAAGAAGAAGAAGAAGAAGTGCAAAGTTCACGCGCGCTCGAGACATTCATCCTCTCTCGCGCGCGCAAGCTCGTCTATTTACACGGTTCCTCGCGCGAGCCGCTCTACAGTCGTTACCATAAATCAGTATGAAAGTGTCGTCAATGTCGACTACTTAGAGGCGACTTAATGGGCTGATACAATAAGCCCGCATAAATTTCGAAGCGACGCGAAAAGAGTCTTGCTATATCGAGCGTAGGAGAGAAAGAGACAACGGAGGTCACAATGACTCGGTCGCTTACAAAGCGATTTCTTGCCTCGTTTACTTAATGCGTGCGGGAAATCGAAGTTTTTAGCGAGTCCGGTTTTTCGAGCTTTGATTTTTCTTTTGTGCGGTGTTATGCTTAGTGGGATTCTGTGCGTTTTATGCGAACTTTGATTGTTGAGCGTTGAGAGTAATGGCAGATTACGCTTTTTTGACTTTTATCTGCAAGATGGATTTAATTCTTTTAATATGCTTTCATCATTCGCAAAATGATTGAAATAAAACGAGGCTGATGTTCAAAGTGGCATACCGTATAAATGCAAATTTAAATTTCATGTTTCAAACCTTTAATGATGATAGATTCCAACGCTTTTAACAGCATTAACGTTATACCACGAGGCAAATTACGGTCGCCATACGTGGCAAAATGTAAAAAATCACAGTCACGAAATAAAATCTGAACGCACAAAAGATACAATATCCTATACCTTTCCAACATCAGCCAAAATTCGTATACAACGACCGCACCCTGTTCGTCCTCCGAAACTCCAGCTAACAACGAAACATAAACACAGCCCTCGCGGCCATCAATGCATATTCGGTAATAATCGACTCTATTATCTTAGCCACATTTCTCAATATACAATGCATCGTCCGCTACGGGCTCTAAACTCGATACTCGTTCTCAGATACTCTTCCATCGAATTCACAAGCGCTATATATTGTTGCCCTCAAGCCTAGCTATTCGCTACTCGCCTTTCTATCCGGAAGTATATCTGCGGTGCACTCGAGTACTCGTGATGCTGGAAACGGAGAGAATAGCTTGGAGTCGCTGGATAACACTGATAAGCGTTATGAACGCAGATGGGGATGGAGAGATGTGATCTTGTGACTTACGTTCAATCTACACGGAGTTTACCGAGTATAGAAGCTGTTGGTGCAGTGGCTCGAGAGATTTTCAATTGCAGGGGGATGCATCGTTGAGCTTTGGCCTGTTTGTTAGGAGATAAGGATTAGAGTCTTTTTTTTCAGGTGGAAGATTATATTGATGTTCATTTTTCTTTCTTTTTTTTTTAATTTTGATAAGGATTCGGTGGGTTCAAACTTGTCGATGCGGCTGAAGTGATAAAAATATTCTTTAGTTTTGTTACATATACGTATAATACAGATTTAAATGTGGATGTATATTTTCTTTACATTACATGCCGCATGAAAACTTTATTGCGTCGTATAACTATTTTAACAGAAGTCTATAACTTTTTATGAAACGACTCGCGCTATATTACGTTACGTATATCTAGAGAGATGACTTCAGCAGTAAACCATTATTGCAGAACATTATATGTAATATATTTTATAAAACTCATTTTATTAAACTCACGATAAAATGCATTATGATAACTTATAAAGGAAAATTCGAAATACCGATCGAGCATCCATCAACCGTATAATAGATTATATTTATGAATTTGTAAAATGTATAAGAATATAATCATATAATAATACAGTCAATACTCGTACACTTCAAACACGAGTCTGCTTTCATAACGGAATTAAATTTTCATTATTTCCATCATCGGATGTCCGAATACCATCATATTCTGTTTTCATGATAAAAAAATATGCGATTACGAGATAAAAAATCGAATAAAAGATCGACGAATTGCGATTACATCGAAATTACATCAAAAAGTAATACAGTTCGAACAAAGCAAATATAATATCCAATGATGGAGATCATCTGAGAATACCCACTCATATCATAAGTCCGATACCCGCAATCTTCCTCTTTATTACACCATAAGAGCAAATACATGCACGTATCCTTTGAAAAACTCATTCAACTACAGACATAGTCCAGTCTCCGCGTCGCAACTGGGTCGAAAGAAGCGTGGCAGTATAGCGGACACGAAAGGAAGAAAGCCAACTATTCCGCCTTCGAGCATTAATCTTCGCTCGGACCACCTAATGGATGCTCGAGGGGGTTATAGTATACGTTGGACTGTACGAAAAGTTCTTACTCGAGCTTCTGCTGGATTCTTCTTTTTGCCATCGCACGACGATATCGCGTCGCGATCGTCGCGCTAATCCGATGGCGCTATGTGCAGCCGTAACTATATATGTGTGCGAAAACTCGACGCGCTCGGATGCTTTATCTTCTTAAATTGATTGGGGAAAGAGACGCCGGGCTTTTCTTTCGCTGCGGTTTTTCTGTTTCGCTGAGTTCGACGGTAGGTATACTTACTCTGTGCCCTATGCTACTGTGTGTGAGAGAGATGGGGGATAAGTATTTTTCTCATTTAGGCGGCACACTTGGATGGTATTAGCTTCGTTTCTTTTTTTTTTTTAAGTTCAATTAACGATAAGGAGAATTGCAGTGGTATAAAAGGAAGTAAATTGAATATTTCCGTTTATATGGATTGCTCGGAGGTTTATGCAATTTTTCTTCCGGGAAATAAAGTCACTCTTGAGGAATATACGCGATGGTGACTTTTCTTTTTTTTTTGAGAGGAAAATCGGATCTTCACATACAAGACACCAGGGAACAACCCGCGCAAAGATTCTTACCTACTAAAATCAACGGCCTTTACAAATTTCACGGAAGCACTATCCAGGGACCACTTGAGCAACCGCTTCAAGGTGTGGTGTCCTCTTTTTTCTCACCCTTATACCAGATCTCCTCTGTGGTCGTTAATCTGTTAGACTTTTTGTTAGAAGCTGTTGGTGTTTTATTTTAGGAAAATAATACAATTATTGTAGTTCTTTGCAGTAATTGATTGAATGAAAATAAAAATATTAAATTTTACTTGCTTTAATACACCAACAAGAAATTTCATTCAACGCGCTATTTCAGTTTGAAAGTTGGTGCAGTATTTGGAAAATGCATGCCAATTCACGTTACCATTACTGGAATTTCACATATTGCAATATTGCGTAGCAGAATTTTGAAGCTTTTTGAAAACAACTTTTGGCTGATTCATATTAAATTACATTTTGCTATACAGAACTCATAATCATTGTCCTAGTTTTTAGAATTTCCCTTTATTATATAAAGCCAGGCTACTGAAATATTTTTCTAATCTACTTCTGATGTGACCAATACAGATGTTGCAAATATGCATTGTTTCACTCAATTCAGACTTTTCCATCAAGTTCTATTTATTTATGTATATACCTTTATTAGATTTCTACTACTTTCTACAAGTCGATTTATAATGTAGATGTAAATAAATCAAAGCTTGAGTTGAAGGTAATTTGCGGGTCGAGACGTTTTTATCGTGGCAACTTAATTTGAACTGAGATCAAAGACCCTTGGGTGCAGTTTATTTGGAGGAATCATTACTCTTTCAAGCGGTAATTTTCTATGTCCTGAAATTGATTTAGATTTGGCCAGTTGCCAAATTAATTTAATGGGCAATGGATCACGCAATAAAAGAAGGCGTTCAATAAAGGCGGTATACTATTGCTTTAGAAGGAAGAAGGCATTGTATTTCCGAAACGCTGTAAAACTTCTTTGAATTTTTAATTTTCTCTTGTCACTTTTCAGAGCTGCATTTTAAACGAATTGAGTTTTTAATTTGCATTTTGAAAAAAACATCCAAATCAACGGGAAATTTTCTTCTATAGTGCTGGCTGGGTGTCAATTTTTATACAGCATATATAATTGTTAAAATTATTCTCAATTAGAAGTCTCTCTCTGATTTGACAGAAAATCGAGAAACGCTTTTATTAGGCGTCAGCTATTTTAAGGCCAAGATAAGGAAGGTCGAAGTAGGCGAGTGAGTTTCAAAACGAACTTTTGATGACGTTAATTAAATTGATTCTTATATAAGAAAACGAGAATTAGGTCACAAGAAAAGTTCTGAATGGAGTCTTAATCTATTTACTAATCATATTTTCTCTGGGTCAATTTTGGTGGCAACATAAATTATATCAAATGAACGAAAAATCATGCATTTAAATGCATAGAGTCGCTTAGTATAAAGAAATACTTCTCTCAGTGACTGCAAATATATACGATTACTAAAACCTCTTAGGCTTAAATAGAAATTCAGCGCATATTTCGCTGAGTTAGAAAACTCAAACTATAAAATTTCGTCGCAGGTACACTTTTGCATTCAAAAATTAGTATACCTAATACTTTTAATGTTTTTAGCAAGAAGCATTATGCCTATACTTAAAATTTTTTACATTAAAGTATATCATGACTATATTATTATAAGAGTTGGTATCCATCAGAAGCACCTAAAAAATTCGCTCGGTGTTTGATCATATTTTTCGAAAAACTCGATTCCAGGTCACTTCTTCAAAGAACCACAAATATACAATCCTTTGGCGACACTATAGACCTCCGAATGATGCATGTATCTCAATGACACAGAGCAACGACATCCAGAAGCTATAAATGATGCATCTGCTCGCGCAAGACCGACGTAAAAGCCGGAGAGAAAAAAGCGACGAAGTGTCTTTGATCTCTGTTCGTATTCATCCGTCACGTTCATTTTTCACTGTCGACAAAGAGGTATCTGCTCTTTGTCTCCTACGTCTATACGAGCAAAAAAAGTGACTCCAAAAAGTAGTCTCACATCGTAAAAGAAAATAAAATGTAAATGCGTTTGACTCAACGCATTATTTTTGTGTTTCTTCTGGCCGAACGAAAAAAAGAGATAGTTCTCGTTAGTTTCTTTTTGTGGTTAACATTGCGAACAGCTCAGAAATTTCCAAAAGTGAATATAGAATTAAGGCAAAAACTGTTTCGTGTTACACCCAAAAATTCTAATCCAACCCTTCAATAATTTCAACTCGAGTTCATGGACCTATTCGCCATACCAAAGCTGCACCTTGTCTCCATAATGCACCACGCATACTTTCGCATCATTCCAAGCTTTAGAAGCTCTAACCCGATAAAGTCCGACGAAACGCACCAGCCATAATAACTTAATTTCTCGTCTGCCGCTTGTCCTTTTTGTATCGGTCGGCTCGCTGAAAAGCCAGCTCTTTCCCCTTAACAAGCCGTAACGTCGGCATATACACACGCGAAAGTCTATGCCAGCACCAGCAAGCACTCGCTCGTCGCGTCCAATTAAGAGCCAGAGGCTGCGCTTGTTTTGCCCCCGCAAATTAGTATTACGCGCGGACGCTAGGCAATATTTCATTTGTTCCGGTCTCGTTGATACAGCGAATATATATAGGTAGAAAGGAACGAGTTTCGCGACGAAGTTTGTATATATGTACATGTGTATAGTTCTCTCATATTGACTTTGATGTGGATCAAGAGCCGCGCGCGAGTGTGGTGTGCGAAAAGGTAATGGGATTTTGGTGAAAGTGCTCTTGAATATTGTTGGCTATAGCTTCCGCTGCGCGATTATTATGAAAGTGCTGTGTTTGTTTTTTGCCTTTTAGTCGAGAGTCTACTGCATCACCAGGAGGGAGTTATATAGTTTGTGTTCTCGCGTAATTGCTCTGTTATTTTGGTTTTAGCTGTTTTTGATCCTTTAAAATTCATCTCGAAAAGTGAAAATGCAATCTGTTGGCTTTATGTTCTGTTTCGTATACTACGTTCTGAGTGGTAAATTAAAACTTTGAAGAATATGCAAATGCATTTTTTGTAGAATAATAAAGCTAGGAAAGCTCCTGTAGACGAGTATGAATGATGAAAAAAAAAATCGTTAATATTAGATATTGTTAATCCTCGTAAAAGCTCACATTGGTATAGCTGCATAAATAATCATAAAAACCAAGCCTTTTAATATCTTCTTCACTCTCGAATAACCTCTCTCACTGCCTGCTTCGCACATCTTTTATAGGTCATGAAAGCTCGGCGTTAATAAGTCCGTCGAGCCGTCACCTACTCCGCAGATAAATTTTTACATTTTGACGTGCTGCGAAAGCACCGATCACTCCAATACCCAGCGTCGCCATTATTCATACAGAAAATCCGAGAAATCCACTAGCAGCTACTTCGCGATCGGCGTTTTTAAAGCTCGCAAGCTCGCGCGCGAAGTGCAGCTAAAATCGGTTTACGCGTGGGAAAAAAAGGCATCCACGTCGTTAATACAAAGTCGCCTCTTCGCGCAGTATAGCCGAGGATTAAAGCCTCAATTCGCCCGTATGCTTTTAATGTACTAAACGCCGCTGAGTAACGCGACGTGCGGCTGCAGCGAGTTTACGATCGCATTTAATGTAGCGCGTTTTATAGATCGTAAATTGACTGATGTGTCCGCCAGAGCCCTGCGTCTCGAGAGTCGATTTTCGTGTATAAACGCTCGCGAGCTTTATCGAGCTTGCGTCGTCTCCTATGGGTATTATATAATATTTGAAATGGGGAGAGAGAAAAAATTGACTTGGAGTAGAGGATTAAGTATTATGGAACACGATGGTTGGAGTGGATTCGGTGTAATTAGGGAAGAGATGCTAAAATTGAGTTTTGGCTTATCACGTTTTATGATTTATTTTTTATTCGAAAGGATTTTCAGTTAAAAGGAGGGATCGTCGGATTACTTTAATCGAGGACGAGTGGTTCCATTTGGAAATTTCCTTCTCGTTTATTAAATAGCTCTGCATGGGTTTTAAATGATTCGTGTGCTTGACCTGTAAAACTGCCTGCCACTCAAAACTTTGAAATTTAATGGGCTATATATCAGGTACTGGAATTAAATTATGCGTCGCATGTGAGTTTGCGTCGTGCTCACCGCCGAAGCTTTAGAAAATTCGTAGTCGTGAAACAAGCGACATCATAATATTCAAATGTCGTGTATATTCTTATTATCAAATTACGTTAAATTGAGCATTACATGCGACTCATAAAACACGCAGTTATTGTAAAACTTCAGTTTGTTATACTGCTTTTACAAAAAATAACCGAGTATCTCCTGTCCAATAATAACGTCTCTTCGATATCCTCCAACAAAAAATCGTCAAACGTCAAGATAAGCCGATCCGTATATAAGACCGTCGAAAAATAGCCCCTCTTTCACGCCCGAATGATTGATAATAATAACTCGAATAAAAATAACAATCCACCGACGACTGCCGGAATCCCACCGAATCCCTCCTTTCCTCATCCCTTAATTCCCCCAACCGAGAAGCAAAAAAAGTATTAGTTCCGAAAAAAGGGATAAGCGACAGCTACTCCTTCGACACAGCTGCGCGTTGCGTCGTCTGGATATATCTCTCCGGGACAGGTCTCGCCATAATCGTAATCAGTCTGAAAGCATCTTTCCTTTTATTTTTTTTTCTCGGTCGTACTACATCTGCGTCGTCGATTGTCAGCGTTGCTCAACTTTGTAACCTGTCTTCAAAGAAGGAGGAGGAGGAGGTCGAGCTGGAAAGCAAGGCCGTAAAAAAGGATTAGATTGACATTTTTTTCTGGACCGATAGCGGAAGAACTTGAGAAAGTAAAAGTCATTAGTTTTACGAGGCCGAGGGTTTAATCGGAAAATGAGATGTGGAGAGGATCTTAAGAGCGAATTTAGAGGACTTACGACGAATGTTTTTTTTTTCTTTTGTGTTTTATTAGCAGAGACACGTGTAAAAGTTTAAAGAAACGAAGTGGAAAACGCTAGATTTAGTCAGACACAATTACTCCGAGAGTGTGTATGTTACTAATTCCGAATTAGTTTTCCTTTATATATACGAATTGAAAATACGTTACAAAGCGTATAATTACGAGGACGATTAGAATTAAGATTCGTTTCGCGCCGAGAAGAGAATCGTATTTTCGAATCGCTTAACTCGCTCGATTAAACTTGAAACTACGAGGAATAATCCCTGCGCGCACAAAGCCCCGGCGACTTTGATGCATTTTAATTCCGGATGATTCTCTGATTGCGTCTCCCTTTCAAGCTCTCGCGGAAAGCAGCTATCGACTCCTCTCGCTGAAAAAAGATCCGGAAAGAGCGAGAGACATCCTGCAGAAGAAAGGATAGAGGAAAGTCTCGGTAAAGAGAGAAAATCGCGGTGGCAACCTTATTTCCTGCCGATGGATTTATCGCCCGGCCGTTCGACCCGAATATCCAATGCTCCGACGACTCCCTCCCCCCCAGTTGGCAGTAGGCATGCGTCTCTCGCGAAAAAGCCGGAAAACGGGGAGGACCAGCAGCTATACTCTTCAGTCCCCCCTGGCTGATTTGTCATTTCTTTCTTCTTTTGTCTCGGTGTCTCTCTTTTAATTCGATTTGGCGCCGATTTATACGCTGCTCCTTGCGCCGGAGGCATAAATCGCGTGAGAGCTTAGGCTCTGATGCGACGCCTCTTCTTCTTCTTCTTCTTCTTCTTCTTCTTCTTCTCGCTCTTCTTCTCAATAGATGTCGGTGCTGCTCTGTAAGGGACTGAGAAAAGTCGTCTAATACAAGCGCAGGTTGGAGTTCATTAGACTGCGTTTGAGGATTTATTCGGTTGGATTTTGAGTAGAGTATGTAGGAAAAGCTTTGTTGCAGTTGCATTTATTGTAGGTTTCATTTATTTAGACATAATCCATATGGTGCTTTCAGCTTTCATCGTCGTAATTCTGGTGCAAGATCGATTGAGTATATCTATCAGAAGTAATAAAAGCTCTGTTCCCTATTTTCTGTTGCCATTGCGAGTCGAACGCCTTTGATAAGGTTCACCGCACTTTGCTCGTCCCCCTTTTGGTTTGCCCACACTTTCGTTATTATGCTTTCGATTTATATTTTCCACTACTGCCTTTTTTAATCTTTGCTTTTTTAATTTTTCACGTTCGACATCCTTTGTTTGTTTTTTCGCTGCTCCCTTGATCTCTCAGCTTGCTTTGTGCAATATTCCTTTGTCGGATACAATAGTGAAAGTTTTATGAAAAATCCCACAGCTTCAGCTTGACAGTAATTATTCTTTAGCTCATGAAAACTGCAAAAATGTACTTTTATGTTCATCCGCTTAAATTGTTTAAACTCGGTAATCTGTTTAGATCAGCATTTCTGTTGGAACAAATCTATCTTTTTCTATATACTAAAGAAAAGCTTGCGTGCGTAAAATATTATCAGAAGAGCGATCTGTAAAATATTAATGTATATAATATTAATATTAATGCAGTCACAATTATCATCATTAACATATTCTCCTACTAATATATACTCAGAAATAGTATTAGATGTTGAACATTTTGCTGATTCGGAGGATTTATTAAATATCTGAAAGATGGAATTTCGCTCGATTTCAATCTCCACTCTTCCGTCATTCCACGCACCTCCGGCACATTCGCGCCTTTACCTCCATAAATCGTCCTCTTGCCCATCTCATATCTGCCTTCCTCTCGCGCTGTATCATTTTTCACCTCTTCCACCGAAGATCACTTCCTTCCCCCCTCTTACCATATATACGTATATCTATATCTCTCCTCTGAACTGTAGTTTCGCGTTTTACGTCTATCGGACGATATGCAAATTCCGTGCGATATCCGGCGCGATGTTGATAAATTATATTTCAATGCTCCCCGCGCTGAGGGAAAATATCGCCCCGGGAAAGATGATGGAAACGACGCGTCGAGTGTCGCTCCTTTCCGAAAGAGAACTGAAATCACCTCGTTATGCTCGGTATGAGAGTAGAGGAGCAGGAAGACTGATAAAATCTCGGGCCACGAGATTTTAGCATAATTAATATTCATCCGCGATTCATATAACGAAGCGTCATTGCGTCTCGCCTCTCGTTCTCTGGTGGTTACTTTTTCGAGACGCCAAGATGAGATTTTCCTCGTCTACTATACTTACGGTTATATGATGGATGAGGGATTCACAATCATCGTTTTTTAATTAAAACAATTCGATCTCGGCGCTATACGGACAATTGGCACTGCTGCTGCAGAATTACTGATGGCTCTCGTTATTGGAAAATCTTGAAGTCAAATAGGATGCATAATTATAAAATTTCATTTCCTTTTTTTTAAGGGTTCGTATAATTAATTTGAAATATTTTAATTGCTTTATTGAAAGAAATTAATTAATTTTATACCAATCTAACCTCAAAATCATAACTTTAGTATGATTATTCAGCTCTTGTGGTATGAAATACGATTCGAAACTGGCGCGTAAGAAGCTTTTTAGCTTGCTTCGCTCGTTTGAGAAATGTCACATGAGTTAGTCACACCCGTGTCGAAATGTATACTATTTCATATCCAACCTTCGAGCACAGAGAAAACCTGGATCAACTTAATTGTAAATCAAATGCTTAATAACTTGCACAAACTCTTGCTTCCGAAGTCTCAGAATACGTGCATGTCTCATCGGACAGCTCAGGCACATGTATACGTTTCCCCGCGGAGTCGGCCGGAGTTTGAATCAAGCGGGTCGCACACGTGTGTTTTGCGCGCCACGCGGGAAAACTTTAATTGATGGAACATCCGTACTATACAGCTGTGCGTGAAGCCAAGCTTATTCGCGTGTGTGACTGTGTGGATTTACGCAAAGTTTGCGCGAACCAGATCTAGCTTGAATTAGTGCTGCGGAGCTGACGGGATTTGCTATACTGACGCTCTGCGCGTTGGCTCTAATTTCAATTGGAATTTTTTTTTTGTTCTAGCCGAGCTTTGGGAAACGGATGCGCATAGATTTGCTGGAAGGTGAGTGTGAGCTTGTACGGTCTGTTATCTATATTTTTGGCGAGTAATTAGTTTTCGCTTCTGATTATTTGTTGTAATTTGTGTTAGTGCATGTAAATTTGTTATTCATAAACGCGAATTATAGATACGAATATTATAATCCTAAATTAGTTCAATCGATTGAACAACCTTTGGATTATTGAAATTGGATTTTTATACACTACTGAAACTCACTTAGTTTGGCTGTTTGCACAAGTATATAACTCGTATCGTAATTATTCCGAATAATATAGTAACCTACATCCAAGGCTCTCATATGCTTCCAGTTTCCGGCTCAATAAAAGTTCGCATAAGATTCAACAGCTCTCGTTCCCATTCCAATTCCGCAGGAGACTCAGCCGCGCATCGACAGCTTACACTCTCGATTTTTTAATATTTGACGGACTAATCCAGGCTCGCGCGCCTCTCGGAAATAGAAATTCCACCAGGACAGGCGCGCAGCTTTCACTCGTTGCTTATTTAAATCGTCGGAGCTTGCGCTACATCTAAAAGAATAAAAAAAAAATAAAAAAACATAACACTCGGAGTAGCTTCTTTATAAATAAAAGTCGCGGTGACAAGAAGCCCTTTGCGACATCGAAAATTCATAAAACAATTTCTGGAGGATCGGCACGGGGCTGGAATGATCTGGGACGCGAGCCTCGAAAAAAGCTCTCCCGGGAATGCTTTCTGCTCAGTCTGGAAAGTGCCTTTTTCTCTCTCTCTACTTCGGCCCAATCGATGTTTGCGCGCATCAAATATACACGCGAGCGTACAGGCGCGTGGATTCAATTACATTTGGGATCGCGTCGAAAAATTTTGTTCTACAGATGGGTGTGTGGCTATATATATGGGACGTTCGTTATTATATAGACTGCGCTGGAAGTGGCGGTGTATATGTATAAAGGCTTGTTTGTGTAGATGGTTGAATTAGGTAGAACAGCTAGCTGGTTCGCGCAGTTCATGAATTTATATCAGAACAGTGGTTTATAAAGTTTATTATGATTGGTATACAGGTAAAGTTGTATAACTATACTTTGAGCAATAATCGTAAATACGAAACAGTATAATATTGGGGAATAGCCAAACTAGTCGTTTACCATTATTATATCGCGCGTGTACACAGTTAGGCGAAGATTGACTGCGATTTTATAGGTCGGAGTGTAATATTTATAAAATAAATCTGGTTTGTATGAATAGTCATCTAAAAGTATGGATACATCAGGTACATCGACGTAGCTTACAATAAAAAGAACTTCATATATTGTCAATCGGTATAAATCAAAACCTACATTGAAATTGTATCAATCACCAACTCCCCGATTAATTTCTCGCTATATATCAATCCCAAACCAAAAAACAAAATCATCCCAGATTACACCTTCACACCTCTCCCACACGAATAATACACTCGTTCATCAGCACTCCACAATCGCGTTAAACTGATCCATCGAGCCCCGCAATAAATAAGCATTTCAGATCGATACCGACTACCACAGAACCGATTCCATCATCCACACGTGCAGCACATATCCAGGCCAGCCACACAACAGCATCACGCACAAAACCAAGCCTCTCCTCAAACGGCAAGTGGACCGATTCATTGCGTCGCGCGGCTATTCATGCTTCAATCACGCGCTCGAGAGGACGCGTTTACACGTGCATTATATATATACGCATGCTATATATCGATATGTGGATGATGACGCGTGTGTCCTTCGGAAAGGCGGCTCAGGAATGCGTCCATTCGATAAATCATCGACAGCGGGGTTGTTGTTTGCAGCCGATGTGACCGAGCGCAAATCGTGCGTGTGTCGGATGCGGTGATTCTTTGGGGAGAAGACCGCTTGTGCTATTACGGGTTTAAGCGTCATTTGGGGTATTTGAAAAACTAGATTTTTGAGAAAACTTTTATTTCTCAATTATCCCAACAAACATCAAATTAGCTAAAATCCAGAGAAGTCAATACTCAGAATCCGGCTCTCTCTCTCTCTCTCTCTAAGCGAAACATGCTAATAAGTCTTCGAATTCCAAAGTCTCTCGTATACGTTTCTTCGGCGCACTTTATCTTCCGATCCCCTCGACAGCCACTATATATACCTATATACAAAACCGTCGTTCCAGCTTCTCGCAAGAATTGAGAAAGCTAGAAAGCAGGAGACTTCGCTTTAAATTCCAGCTAAATTCTCAGGGCGCGTTTACCCGCGGCTGATCGCATTCTCCTTCGATTTTCCACGAGTCGTGTGTGCGCCCTATAGCTGCGTTCACACGCGATCTTCCTCGAGAGCTACACAGCTTTCGGCTGATAGAAATATCGTGTCTAATCTCCATCTCACGGAGCCGTTTCCGACCACTTTGCTTTCCACGGACGGGTGTGATGGGGGAAACGCGTATATAATAGCTCTTCCTACGACGTTGAGGTACTCGTGTATACATATAGTTCGATCTTCGATGGGATATGCTATGGTAGGATGAGGTGATTGCCGTCTGCTGGAGTTCTGAGACTGTGGTGTGTTAATATTTGGATCGGTATGGTGGTTCGCAAAATTTTTGATGGTTTGTTTTTTGCTCTGTTTGTAAAACACTTTGCACATGGTTATCTTTAAAAATTTAAATATTTAAAATCCTGTTTATTAAAAGAAAGTCATGCATCAAGTAAGCTCATTAAAATCGAGTCGTCGAAACATTTAAATCTCTTTCCTTTGCTCCTTCATGCCAACGCATCTCGGTATATAGGTACGTCCGAGTATTTTATTATTTCATCTTGTTGTCAAGGTAACACTTGAGGAGTCGTGCCGCCGGTGCCTCGTTGACGAGAATTTACGATGGTCGGCGGCGTCTTTGAGTCAACGTATTCCCTCGCGGCGGCCGGACGAAATACTGTTTGCTAGAGCTGCTGACCAGCTCTTCCTCTTTGTCGACATAGGGGGGAAGGGTGATTTCATCGTTTTGCCTGACTAGGGGAAAAAGGTGAGTCGAAGTCTCTGTGTGGCTAACAGGTTAACAGTGTCGCGAAGTAGCTGATTTAAAAGGGAAGATTATTATTCTTTTTATTCAATTTTATAATAGTACAGATTTTTAGCTTGAATTTTTCATTATTATTAGTCGAATTAAAAATAACGGATGAATGATTTATTTGTCAAAGGACGGAAAACGCATGTAAAGCTTTGTAATTTAATAATAAAATCATTCTGTTTCATAATGAGAACGACGAATAAAAAGCTTTTTGCGCGATATATTGTATAACATCCGCGTGTGAGCCGAACAAAAAGAATGCAATCGTTACTCTGCGCCATTGACTCTTGTTTCAGCATTTATTTTCTTTTATACAATATAACAGTCGGATATACAATGAGCATTAAGCTGAATTGTCCGAAAGGTTAATTAATTAATGTAAAATATTATCCGCAAATTAAAATCACAAACAATTATATACGCAATAAAAGTCTTTTCATTAAAGCGCGGCGTTGTATAATTGCGCAAAATTTTCCGATTCATTAGGCGCGGCAAAACTGGCGCCCTCGCGTAATTAGAGATCAAAGAATTTTCGAGCGGCTCACCGCCGTCGGAATGTAAATTTCATAACGCGACCATGCAGGCTTTACCTGCACCGGAAAATATTTTCCTCGGCTGTATGTATATATCGTCAAAAGCTCGATCTACTTTTTCCACAGCGTCGCTCGAAAACATTTATTCACTTTTGATATGTTTCGTTTTCAAAAGAAAAAAAACTCTTTTCCTTTCCTTGCGCGCGAAACAGGTTAATTCGCTCTTTCAAAACGGGTCAATTTTCGCAGTAATAACGGCGATAACACACGCTTTTGTTATTGAAAAATGCCATTATATTCGTAAAAAAGCGCAATTATCGCTGATTGCTCTCGTATACAAACATACGCGTTTCCGGCTAACTAGCGTAATTTCAGCTCTCTCTCTCTCTCGACGAGTTTCATATAATATTTCAGTACCTCATACGTGTCCCACTTTATACGTCCTGCGACGCGTTATACACGCGCAGCGCTGGCGGTCCTCTAAAAGCGCGCCGCGCCTATATACATGTGTTTTACAGTCCTGCGCTGCGATCTTGCATTAATGCGAAAGCGGCTGCATGTGTAACGGACTTTTGTGCGCATACGGCTCGTTTTTAATGGCTCGTAAAGCTTAAGTAACTGGGGAATAAAATTTTTAATGAAACTTTTGCTTTCGCGATATCTAGCGAGCGGTTGTTATACACCTATCCTCGTGATATGGCGAGTCTCGGCTAATAAAACTGGCTGTTTTGGGATTGTAATTGAAATGCTCTGTGTGTGCCAGATTACAGAGAGATTTTACGTTTATAGATATTTTCTAAGCGTTTTTGCAGCCTATAGTTGAAAAAGTAAATATTTTAAAACCAAGCAAATCGATCTGCGCACAAATTTAATGTTCTCTCGCCGGTATTCCTCCGCGCCAGCATCATCGATCGTAGAATTAATCAAACATTTTTTTCCTTCCTTCGAAGAACCCCTCAGACTCGTCTGACTCGTTCAATGGCTCTACTACTGCGAGCACACGCTCTTTGCTCCTCTCGAGGATTCACGAACTAATGCCCGCGCGAGCGGTTCGTGTCTTTGTCTCCTCGACTTCCTCCCTTTTTTTTCGCGTCTTTCGAGTACACCACAGTATCTCTGTCTCTTAGCGACGCAGCAGACTTTAAACATCCAGTCGTTACCAAGCGGTGAATGACTCCTCTCGGTCTTTTTTTTGTGTAAAAAGATGCATTTACGCGCGAGAGGTGCGCTCCGCGAGACGACGTCGAGGTTCGAAAGTGAAAGTGGAAGTATATATGGAAACCGCGGAGGGTCGCCTCTCATTGTTGTCTCCCCTGAGAGGCTGGAGGCTGGAGATGATATACTCGAGAGTCCGTTAGTCGGCAGGCACTTGTGTTCTACCTGCCCGAGCTTTTATTTCATTCATCCCGACGTTTTTTTTTCTTTCTTTATTTCCATGGGGTTTTATCGCTTTCGATTATATCTTTCGCTGTGTTTTCTCTGTGAATGTTTGTACATGGTGTATTTTTTTTCAATTCAAAAGTTTTTGCATATAGCAACAGAAACTGTTATTTATTTTTAAAAACCCAACGAAAAAAAAACAATTTTCTTCGCCACCCTCAATTTCACTTACACATGCTCCTCATCTCGATCCACTTTCACTCGTCGACAAGTGAATTCGAATCAGCAAACTGCACCCCCACATGTTTCTCTTTTGCTCGTGCCTTCATAAACGCGGCTGGCGCTTTACGTCTGGCCATTATGATGCCGCGCATCCGCTCGCTGATACGTGCTACGTGCGCTGAGTAATCACAATGCGCGGCGTCTGTGCCGTGGATAATTCTGAAAAGTTTTGCGCGATGCGTGCGCGAGCGTTTCTGTCGTTCATCCTCCGCGTCGTCTCTCTCTCTCTGTTTGTAGCTATATGTACAGGAGGGTGTGTAATGGGTCGTTGACTTTTCGAGGCTCCGCACAGACAAAGGTTTTTTGTTATTGTATACTTTTCTTTTTTTCTGTCTTGCCGAACGAGCTTTTGCCGTATTTACTTTTGAGTTATTTTATTAAATTTTTTTAAATTTCGTTTTGTGATTCAAATATCGTCGTTTTATTCATGGTCCATATTGGACGTTTGCTTGAGATATGAAATTAGTTAAGTATTTTTACACTCGAAACGAAACATCGCGCATCAGCCAATCCTGAAAATCATTCGAACCCCCGTAAAAACTTACGAATACACCCCCTTCAATCTTCCAAACGAAGAAACAACGCAATTTCAAGATTTCAATTCAACGGCCACCACCTACGCTGCAATTTTCATCCAAACCCTCCGTAAATATACAAGCAACCTGGCTCCCTTCTCAATGACGAGGGGGAACACGACGAGTTCTCCTCGTATTTCGCATTATCTGCAGCTCTTTTCGCGCTCCACTCTGCGAGCGCAAAGCGAATGAATTCCCGCGTAATATTATCGGCCTCGAGGCACTCATCCCTCGCTTTTTTTCTGCTACATCGCTTCGCTCCGTGACGCGCCGGAAAATATTTTTTTTTTCACCGTGATGGAGATGCGCGGATAGATCGATCTTTTTTTTTCACGGATGAGACGAGGCTACATAGGCTGAGCGGATATCGATCGTTGCATTGTTGGCTTCGTTAGGTTGGGCTTTGGATTTTTTGAGGAATTTTTTTCTGTACAGTGTTGTTTTGTATAGGATTTCGAGTTTCAATTGGAATGGCGGGATAACGTTCCCGACAAAGTAAACTGATGCGTGAAATGTTTCGCTCTTGAAATTTAAGGAATATTTTGTTGTTGTTATTGGTAGTTCGTTTAGACCTAAAAATAGAGTTGTATTATTATAATCTTTGATTTTTATTATTCTAATTCAATATAGTGAGTCGCTGAATTTCTCTTTCGATTATATAATCTTTGCGTAAATAATCCTATTTATTAACGATATTTCATTAATTAATTTGTGGTCTAAGCTGATTATGTGAGTAAATGCGACTAATATTCAATTCGTACGCACAATATTAATAGTACACCTGCAGTATGTAATCACTAAACTAGAATATAATTCAAGCGATTAATTATTTCCAGCGACCAAATCGTATAATCCCCATCAGTGAAATCGTATACAATTCAAGTACCAAATCAACGTGTCTAAAATGGTATTTTAAAATGAATTCTAAACTCACAGCTCACAAAACTTTCTCTCGTCGACTGTACCTTGACAAAAAAAAAAGAAAAAAAAATACACAAAGCCCTGACTCGACTGTATAAGGGCGCCATTTTTTTTTCGCTCTCGTCTACTGTATACACAAGCGACGCGTCCCGACAGTTTCGATGTACATCGAAAGCGATACGCCGTGAAGGTCGTGAAAAAGCGAGATAATGTAGGCATCGATACTTTTTCGCTCTCCCTCACTCGTCGACGAGGACAAATGCATTCCCCAATAAGTTCGGCGGCGGAAAGGTCCGCGCCAGTGGAATTTACGATTTCACCGCTGTCAGAAGAGTTTCCGTGTTGCCATTGTGCTCGCTCTGACGCTTAGAATTTTATTAAATGTATCCGTGTATAGTGTGTATATGGGGGAGGAATTATAGGAATTCGGTGAATTGATGCGAGAATGCTTTTTTGAGGACGATTCTATAAAGACTTTGACGAACAGTTTATTTTTGATAGTGTTATATTGAAACTGCTTGTTTCTTTTTTTCTGGCGTGGAAAAAGTGTTTATGCAGTTAAAGTATGGAATATATCTTTTACGTTTTTACCGTTGACATGATTATATTTTAAAGTTTGTTTGCGCAACACGTGCATCCGCGTCATTCCACCTCAGAAGCAAGCCGATTTGAATAAATTGCAGGAAAATTCTACTATTTTCAATAGGATATACATACAGTCACGCAGCAGTGGAGTTTGCTTCGTTATATTTGGGTCAGAAGTTCTCTGTAACGATGCCGTCGGTATAAAAATAGCGCGCGCAATCAAGTAGAAATTCCCCACGACTGTTGCTGTTGTGTAGCGCCATATAACGGCCTGGAAAACAGGAAATCGTAGGAATTTCTTCGAGCTTTTCCTTCTTTCTTTCTCATTTTGTTCTGCTATGGGGGAGAAACAAGGCGCATTTTCTTAGAAAATTGAGTTTTATTTTATGTATAACTCAGTCGACATTTATATTGTTTTAACAATTGTAAAAGTTTTCACAATAAAATCATGTTAATACAAGGATTTTCTAAAAATTCTTGTATACATTTTAAATACAAATTAGTTTGTAGAAGCAGCTACACGAAGTGTTGATCAGTCTCTACACTGGCAAGCATTCAAGTATCCCGATTCAGAGTAAATGCTCAAGTTGCATATAATCTCATCTTTGGTCAGTAGAACGTACTCGGTGTAGTGATAGTCTGTGATCTCGTTGATGTTGGGTACCAGAAGGTCAAATCTGAAATAACCCACATCATCGCTGACGTACAGTCCTTTCTTCATACACTCGCCGCCGTTTAGCTGAGATTCGGGTAGCTGTAATATTTTTGGCAAAAGGTATCGATCAGGACTATCCGAGCAGAGCGGTATGTTATTCGTTAATAAAAGTTTTGCGTCTTTATGTTCCGAATTCGTAACGTATACGTTGATGGAAAGCTGAAACGTAAGAAAATAGTTGTTGAATTTAATGATCTAATATCTCTGAAAAATATTGTAGGCATGCGAGTTGCTTATTTTATTTTCTTACATAAACATCAGCGGGCAAGTCTCTAGAAAGCTCCCAGTCTGTATGAACTTTGTTGTAAGTAGCGTTGTGTCTATAAACGACAAGCGACAGTTTATCGTTGTACTTTGGATTGACATACCATACTTGCGTACGTGTGGGCTTGATCTGTAAAGCAATAGAAATTGAAAAGAAATTGAAAATCTTTGTAAAAAATATTACTTTACCTGAGGTAGCAGTGCTGCAGACGAGTAACTAGCTCCTACTTGGTCTGTAATCAACCAAACCAAGCCAAAAACGGCGATACTTAATAGGCGATTCATTTTTTTTCCGATGTGCTTCGCTAGACATGACTTCTGCTTCTGTCTTTTATATACTGTCAGCTAACATCATTTGTAAATTAAATGAACACTTTCGATCGCAAGATTATTCTATAAAAAAATCTGATGCAATCACAATTAGCAAACGTCAAGATTAAAATCAGATGACTTGATCATTTTATTCACAAAATAAATTCTCGACACGTGTACTTGTCGTTATTATTCGGAAGATATATATGATATATGTTTTGCTTCGAAGACTCTTAATAACGCAACAGTATCAAAAGGAAATTACTTGAAAAAAAAATTGTTATTTCCTTTATATTCTCTTGCATTGCCCTTATTTTTTCTTGAAACTATAATACATTTTCCGCATAAATCTAAATGTAAATAGACAATATTTATATACACAACAACTATCGAAATCGAACCTGCCGATATACAATTACACTCCAAAAAGTTACACCTCACTCGGGAATACCATAGCCATCAAGATGTGCGCGGCCCCTTTCATGTTCGCTCGTTACATTACACGGCCAGCTATTCTGTACTCGCGAGATAAAGTCAGTTTGATCGCGATACACCTATGTGGTCCACGGGGCTTTGGACCCTCTATTTTCAGACGCGTTTCACTGACACACTGCCGCGAGAGATGTGACTTGATTAAATAAAACCTATTATGGTCTTGCTTGAAGAATCAAGTAAAGAGATTTAAAAGTATTATACATCATGTCCAGTAAAATTGTAATCATGTGAGTCCCTAAAAGAGAAAGACAATGTATGCAGCTCCTAATACTCCAAAATTTAATTATACACATCGTCAAATGCTTGCTCTCGAGTAAAGCGAAACACCGCGGGTCATATAATCCTCGAAAACAATCAAAATTCCACATGTAACACAGCATTCAAAACGCAGATACTTCGCATATATGTACACGTGCAATCCCACCTTATGCCCATCAAAGACGCAACGCACACATATTACACAGAGTTGCGAAAGTGCCTAGCGCGTATATACCAGCGAGTGAAATTATTACAGCGCGAATGATCGACCGTATTCTCTTGGCCAGCACTGTAGCATTCTCGCGTTTACTGCGCTCCGCAAGCACAGTTACACGCACAATACCAAAGCAAACGCGCGCGGATTACTCGGAATCCAGGGGACACTCTCGAGGGCCAATGAAACGGAATATGCGTGTAGGCCCGAATGATTCGCTCTGGGATATCTGCGCATGTATATATATAGGCAGAGGAAACAATTTGGAAACGTTCGTTGTTATCTGCGCGAATGCCTGGGATATCTAGAGTCTTTGATCGGACTTTTTGAAAAAAAAAAAAAGAATGATACTGGCGCAACTCTTGAGACGAGTCGCGGGCGAACTTCCAGCACGACGAGATGTCTCGAATTTATTATTCTTCTCTCTCTGCGTCTCCTCTTATCCAATGCAGCAGTGATCTCGTTTTTCTTCCGTGTCTATCTTGAAGATCCGTTGGAAGCGCAGTGACTGCTTTCTTTTTTTTTTTGTTGCGGTAAACGCGAGATTGAATGATGATACGGATATTTATCACAAAGCGATTTACGGTGGTAAATATCATGCTTTTCACGACTATCAAACCTATGTATTATAATTTTAATTACTCGAGGCTTTTGAGTATATTAATAATTTTCATCCACATCAGATAATAAGTAGATCGCGAAAGCGCTTATTTTTCATAGGTGTCTGTCCTATTTCTTATATACGCTCTCACTTCCTCAGCCAAAAACGTCTTCTCACTCGCTCTTTCTCGGTGCCACATATGCCTCGGAGCCTTCGACTTTTCACCCTCCCTCCAACAGCCAGAGTTTTTTTTATCGCGTGTGGCGCGTCGTCGACGACAGCAAGAACGATAACGTGCCGCGCAGCCAAAGAATAGCGCGCGAGAAAAAGGGGGAGACCATTTGTCGCAAGCCGCCGGAGGAAATTCCGATCAATCTCGTCTTTATGCCGCTGTCATCGGGTCCTCAGCCCGTTTGCCTCCGAGAACTTTATCGCAATCGAACTGCGCCGATACGAAGCGTCGTGGTTCTATATGTATAAGTATTATCCACGAACTATTCTTTTCTTTGGGCGAGAAGCCGTCGTTCTGTGTCAGTGGACGATATTTTAATTTCAAATTTAAGAGCTGGAGGAGCTTGCACGGGGTGATTTGCATTTTAGATGATAAAGTCGAGTATTAAAATATAACGGATAATCGCTATTGGAATTATAGTTTTTCGCGAAAGTTTGAAGGTAATTTATAAGTCCGCGCGGAATGAACCAATACGAATGGCTCTTCGAAAACAACACAACGTCGTATATCCATATACATTATTCAATCGGAGAAGAAATTCGATGCGCGCTGCGGAGAGAAAAACTTTCACCCGCTATAAGACGAAGAAAGAAAAGGAAAAAATACCGACGATGCGATGAAAAATAGTCCTCTCTTGATTTTAAAGAATAAAACGCGATCCCTTTGCACAAAGGCTCAACTTTTCAGCCAATCGGTTCACCCCCATTGTGCGTAATGATGGACGACGACGAAGAAGAATAATCCGTTCGTTTTGTAGGAAAAACTTTGGGTCGTCGTCGCGAACGCAAGAAGCGACTCGGGCGCGTAATGGAGATTTGTCGGGCGTGCTTGTGAGTTATCTTTGCCTGATGAGAAATAAATGTGAATTACTCGCTCTTGATGCAATGCGCTTTCCCGAGTTTCGAGGACTTTTCTTGCGCTTATATGGCTGATATTTTTTGTCTGCGGCGTTTTGAGCGATTACTAGACTGACTTTAGTCGATGACGCGTGTATATATTCTCAAATTTACTGAAAATTCCTCCTTTTATCTCCAAGAATCCGAGGGTCACCAAACACAAATCTTATATATCCATTAGATCCGTCCAGTCTTCAAATTATCGTCCGCACAACAAGCGTGTCCGTCTCCGGAAACGTTCTCGTGTCTAGCAGGAAATGAAATTTGTTTAGGACCAGCGACTCCCTTCCTATATATACCTATACAGTAACGCAGTGTATAGTAGTCCTCAGGGGCTCGACCGATCGCAATTAACGCTTTGTCTTTTGAGCCCAGACTGAATGTCCCTTGATTTCGCCTGTGTGTTGTCCTCGACGACCTACCCCTTTCCTTCTTCTTGCGCGAGATATCCGATCGATATTCTATTAACGAGCTTTATGGCGGGACACGACAAAGAAGGCGCGCGCGCGTGCGGAAGAATTCCTCTGTTCGGAACTGTAGAAGAGGGAGTTGGCCGTCGACATCGTCTTCAGCTCTCGGTACATTGACTTTTTCGATTCGCGAGAAGAGGCTGAGATCGAAAGTTTGACGCTCTTGCTAAGCTTGCTAAGCTTGCAAGCTCTCGGATTTATTTATGCGTTCATAATGACACGGCCTTTGAGGAGATGACTGCTGTTGTTGAGAGGCCTTTGTATGGATCGTTTATTTTAAATTTAAAAACAGATAAAAAATCGAGAAAAAAAAGCTTTAATTTTATACAAAGCCTGATGTGACAGAAATATATCTATACACATACATAACGATTCTTCCCATCAGCCTCTCTCGAAATCTGACTCGCGCGCGCGGAATTTCGGATTTCTCAGCATAACAACTAGCTGCGCACTACTATACTCTCGAATGTATCGCTATTGTGGAAAGGCGGCGCGCGAAATAGTCGACTAATTAGACTGCGCGAGGCTGCGACGACGTGACGGGCATTATTCCCTGGAATCGAGTTATCTCGTTAGGGAATGCGTGAGCGCGCAGCCGCGAAAAGACGTTTGCGCGCGAAATTAGTACTTCGCGTGTGCAGCGGCTGTACAATGAAGATGATGATGATGATGATGATGGCTTCGTTGAGGATTCGTCAGGCGTTCTCTATTATCCTCTCCTGCCAAGTATGCGTGCGTGAGTCTCGCGAGTTATATTATATTGTCTGGCTCCTGCGTAGGAGCTACTTTTGCGGCGATTGTATTATGAACGAGGTATAATCATACTGGATACACGGAGAAAAAAGATTTGTCATTCTGTATGTAAGCAGTGGATGCGAGTTTTGGACTGGTCTGCTTTAACTTTCCGAGTTTTTTGAGTGATTGTTGACGGCAATGGCGCGATATATTCAATTCTTGTTACAGTGTGAATATATTTAGGAAAACGATACTTTAATTGTGTCGTAATATCATTTGTCGTAGATTTGTATTTATAAGACAAAATTTAATTCAGTGTTTTATAAATAGACAGAACTAAATTACTTTCCGGTACCAGTGTTTCTTGGAAAAACTAATGATATTACGATAAGTAGCATTCAGAATATATCCACACTTTAAAATAGATGTAGAATCAAACTTCCAACTCTCTGATTATTATCGATTTACAATAAGTAGAATCCTATACAATATAGGCTGAACAAGGTTCGAAATTACAGAGCCAATCATGTTACAGGCATACTCTGTAACATCAAGATATCGGAACAGTAATTTTGGTCGTATGAAATAATTTGAACGATTAAATTACAGATAATAAATTTAATGAGTATTTTCAGAATTGAATTAGGGTCGATACCAGACCTCTTTCTAAGTATCAATGGGTATATAAAAAGTAATTAATGTATAAATTATATATAACGTGCACGTTTGCGATTGACGCTTTCTATCCAAGACAAATTCGTCCAAACAAACGTAGGCCGACATATCTGAGGCTGTTTCCGCATCAGGGAAACGCGATAAGGCGGAGCGACAGTATAGCTGTGGGGGATATGTTTCGTCCATAGTCGAAGTGGTCAATAGTATTCCAGGCTCAAAATCCCCGACGTTGCAACCCGTCGTGTGCATGTAGCTACAGACGTACGTACAGGACAGACTTGACCGAACGATTACGTCGAACCGAGATGCAAATGATGCCCTTTCGATAAGTAATTGAATCGAAGTCGGGAGAGCAATTTCGAATTGCACTCGGTTTGGTAGATCGCTGTTCTGGAGTCAGAAGTATTGTTTTTTGAGTTTGGTTGCTCTGTAATAGAAATTTCAGGCAGTTCACTATTTCTATCAACTTTGCATACTTCAGTAGGAGTTTAATTTGAATAAACGTTATAATAAAAGCTCAAAAACGAATTCTTCATCCTCGCAATAACGTGAATCCCACAATATCTACTCTCCTCCCTTCACAGCCTCGTAATCTTTATACAAGTCGGAGAAAAGTCCGCATCGTCAGCGGCGCAAAGGATGCCGGAGTCCGGCTAAAATACATCATAAGAATACCTAGCGCAGCTGCGAGCGCGAGTCCGTCACGTTAATTGCAAAACTTTGGCGCGATTTTCCATATTCTCTCTTTTTGCGCTCGCTCCGATCGAGCTCAAGCTCGCGGAAATCTCCAAAGTTTCGCGTCTTCCTCATACCTCTTATCGCTCCCCACCTCCCCTCCCCTTTCGCCGTGTGCTCTCGACTTTTTCATTTCCTATGAGCTGAAGGGAAAGTTGCTCTCGCTGATAAGTTCACGTGGTTAAAGCACTGACTTTCTCTCTCTCTCTCTCTCTCTCTCTCTCTCTCTGTACACGCGTACGTTGAAATTCACTTTGATCGACTAGAGTTTTAGCGTATGCACCTCGCTGGTACCTTTGATGGCAAAGGTGCGAGTAGGAAAAAAATGTTTCGAGTGTAAGCACGCTGTGATGAGTTTGTGGGACAAGAAATGCTTAACCTGATTTTCGATACGGGAGCGTGGAGGTAAGATTTTAGTAGAAGCTTTTGTTTCGTTATTGAACGTTGAAAATCAGTTTGCCTTTTGAGTTTGAGGAGAAAATAAAAAATTGCTTTTTCATTCTCGTTGAAATTCTTGCGATGCCATAATACTGTATTACGTTATATACGTCTATACAGAGCGAATGAAATAGCAGTCACGAAATAAAGAGCGACGATAAATCCGAGCCGGAATCTCCGCGCGAACCGGAAATTTCTAATCCCAGAATCGATTGTCTTAAATGCTGGCGTCATTTTCCTCCTAAGATAAGAAGATATCTTTACGAGGTCATTCGAGAAGCGACGATGAAATCGATAAAGGATAATGCGATGGTATCGCAGTCTCGACGATGTTATCCGCGATAAACGTAATCGTTCGTCATCCGCAACTACTTCTACAAGCGATTTGACGATGCCGAGCGCGTTTTCGATATTATCTGCCATCACCTAATATTAATTATATATACATAAATTAGACCAAATGTAATAAAGAACGAAATATTTCCTACCGCAGCTGCAGCCGTTGCGCAACTCGCCCCAGACGTCCAAATACAGTACAACCTAATCTTCTAAAATACCATAACACAAGCGGCGCTCGAAACAAAAGAATAAAGGAAAAGCAGTATTTTTCAGTCGTCGTCTCCCACCCCGGAAAAATAAAACCCGCGCGCGACGATATTTCGCTGCGCGCAAGCGGCACTTTCTTCTCTCCGCGCTTTTGTGAAACGCGTAAAATCCCTCCCTCCGACAAGCTACGACGTCGATACTGCGAATTTTCTGCTGCACACGGGGAACAGGTATATATATATATATATATAT